>NW_006497648.1:4807483-4875491 GCF_000471905.2 Amborella trichopoda | reverse complement strand
CTGGACATGCCTGAGTTACTTGTACTTGCTCGAGTAACTCACCTTGGCCAAGGGCCGAGTCCTTTTTATGTACACTGGTCATATGCATAAAATAAGATATTCAACATAAATGTAATCATTGCAAAATATTCCAAAAATAAGGAAAATACATATTACGAACAGAAAATGCAGGTATACAGCAACAAGGACATTCTGTTAAGCTCATAAAGTTTACATGGCCATAATTCTTTAATATTTAAATGCTTGACACTCCTATTATACTTTCAAAATCCTAAAAAAACTTGTACAATGAATAAAACTCCAACAAAGAGAGAGAATACACAAACTTTGAGGGAAATATACAGACCGAGGCCTCAGCCTTGCAATCTCAAATTCGAGCTCTCGGGCTTCAGTGTCCAAAAAGTATTCCACTAAGCCTTCAACTGTATCAGGCACCACACGTCCCTGAAGCATAAATTACCCATAAATTAGGTGCGAGAGAGGGCAGAGAAAGAGAGAGAGAGAGAGAGAGAGAGAGAGAGAGTTTTGCCTGTCTAGCAGTGCGGCGCTGCTGCTGCTCTTCTCGGACCTGGCGCTCGAAGGCCTCGCGAGCGCCGGCGTCTTTTTCGAGCGTCCTCTTAAACTCCAATCTCGTAATATGCCCTGTCTGAGGAGGACCCAACAACCCCTCGGGGTCCTTCCTTAACCAAAACCATTCAAATGAGAAACTACATACCCATGCTTAGAGAGAGAGGGGCATGGCATAGAAAGAGAGAAGAGCGAGAAACTCACCCATCCTACGCAGAGGATCCTCGACCTTGTTTTGAAGTTGTTATTCATCGGCCGGGGAAGAAGAAAATTAAGGGACGGGACCAAATTGCTTCTCAGAGAAGCCATGTCTCTGTATCAGTTTCTCACCCTCATAGGCCGAGCTCCCCAGCTTTAATTGCACCCCTTTATCCACTGGTGTCCTAGCACTTCTCCAACCGTTGACGGTTCTCTCAAATTCCTTCACATGGGTAAGCCAGATATGCGACTTCCTTTCAAATTTCATCTTTAAGATGGTTTTTTTCATTCAAAATTTTAGGATTTGTTAATCTAAACTAGGTGTTGTAAATATGGAAATTTTAATTGTACCAAAGTAAAAATTATATATATTTTTCCACCATTTATTTGTGAGGACTATTTTTTGACTCCATCTCTATGCATTGGGAGATACACATATGTCTACTTTTTTGAAAACCCAAGTGCAGTATATGTGAAGTAAATACAGAATTAATGCATCCAAACGTTTCCGTTCTTTAATGCAAGTGTTGGGTTAAACGTTCCCATAAGCGAGAATACGAACCAAGGAAAAAGATGCATTAATTTCCGTTCTTTAATGCAAGTGTTGGGTTATACGTTCCCATGAGCGAGAATAAGAACCAAGGAAAAAGATGCATTAATTTCCGTTCTTTAATGCAAGTGTTGGGTTATACGTTCCCATAAGTGAGAATAAGAACCAAGGAAAAAGATGCATTCGACATTAGTAATTGGAGGTATTCCAATTAATTGGAGATGCAAGCAAGAAAGTGATGAAAACACACATAAATTTCACGCACTTGTGCTTTCTCCAAACGCGTTCCAATTTAGTGAACATGTACTTGTGTTTAGTCTTCAGACTTTATCATGAGACCCGCCCTTATGCCGCCTAAATGCATTTCAAAATAGATGCTCTTTTCTCCCATGCTTGTCAAACATTTGTTTTTTCTTTTTTTTTCTTTTTCTTGAAAGTGAATCATATTCATTAGCCTTCAATCTTCGCCTTCGGATTTTGGGCATAAACCAAAAAGAAGCAAAGCCAAGTGCTGCTGCTTCAATAAAATTCAAGCTGGTTCAGCCATATTTGAACCGCCTCAGATATGATTCGGGTCTTCTTTGGATCTACTTCGGCCAGCAAAGAAAAAAATATATACTAAGTTATTTTTTATTTTTTTATATTTTTCATTAGTTATTCTATATATAAATATCTAATTTATTTATATTATTTTAAAAAAAAAATCCAAAAACTTCCCCTGAATCGACCTAACCACCAAATTGCTTCATTTTTCTCACCAAACCGAAAGAGACCATAAAGCGAATCTGATAACATTGATTTGCAGAAGAAAGCACCTAAAACCTGGAATGCATAATCCTTTGAATGCATGAAGAAGCATTGTTATAAGCAAGCTGAGCATGAACACGAAATGGCGAAAAAGAGAGAGCGTGTACGTGCATGCGCATAAAAATTTTTGGGGAAGTATTCAAGATCCACTATAACAACGGCGTAATAATTTTCACCATAGTTAATTGGGGTAGAGAGATATAGAGGGAGAGAGAGAGAGAGAGAGAGAGAGAGAGAGAGCATCTTCGATTATATTGTGGAGCCAGCCTTCCAAAGACTAACGTACAAAAAGCACTAATCTCGACACATCCAACATAGAGACAGCGGATTCTCGTCGGAAACATGAACTAATCTTGTTTGGGAAGTATAGTGGCATTTAGACTATCACCGTCCTCTCTCTCTCTGCAGAGACCAAGAAAAAGGATTCAAACAGGGCTTTTCCTACATATCAGACACAGACCAGAGATAGGCTTCCTGTTCCTTGGCGCGTTTCTCGTTTTGTTTCTTGAACATCTCCTTCTCAAAACCTGTGTTACACAAGTAGCTTAAACTTTAGAACAAAAGTCATATCCTTCTCATGGTTTTCATAGCCTTTTTCATTGTGATCTGTTCACATAAAAAGAAGGGAGTAATTTCTTTAAGAGAATCAATAGGGTTCCACATGGTATTCAAATGGCAATCCTGGCCAGGTTTTTCACCAAAAATAGAATACTTTTAACATGGCAAATGATAGTGGAGGGTTCATTCAATCATTTGGTAGACAAGTAAAAAAAATCTATTGAGCAAACAAAACCTAATTTCAGAAACCAAAAGGAAATTATGTATTCTCTGAAAATCCGAATGATCTCCCACATGAGGTGCAAGGACACCAAGGGATCCAGTTAGAATAAAACTAAAACACCTAGAGTTGTATTGCTATGCATGTATGAATTCATGTTTCTCAACCAGTAAAACTGAAATGATAGTTTTCAAGGAAAGAAATCAAACTCTTCTACGAAATAGAGAAATACTAAACAACAAGGAAACACAAAATTGTTAAACAAAAACAAACTAAAGATGGTAATAGTACAAACCATTGCTACGATCAACTCCATCCCAATGTCTTCCCGGTCTTATACCATAGCGGTTTCCAGGTGGATGAATTCCCCTTTTTAACCAACTATGACTAGGAATAGTTTGTGGTATGATAAAACCTGATTCCTTCATTTCCTCATTATTGCCAAGATCTTCTAGGACTGGCTCAGAAAGCTTCCTCTGGAATTAAAATGAAACTATTAGTGGCTGCTCCCAGTTTCAGTCATCCAAAAACACCAGGAGTAAGAGGAAGAACATAAACCTTAACCAAATGAGCCATTGGATCACCCCAATGGATCCTCTCCTTCAACATTTTATCAAGTTCAGGATCGTCTCTGCAACACAAGAACTTTATCAAACAAATGAAACTATAATTGCTCAGGAGGTGAACTCAAAAGCATCAAGTACTTTTCTTTAGAAAAATGGAAATGGATTTTTTCATTGAAAGGACATCAATATATTACCCGAAAGAGGATTTTTCTTTCAAAGAACATCAGTGTGGGCTTAGTTTTCCTTTTTGGGACACGTAAATAACATAAATGGACTTTAACACCATGGCAATTACAAAGAAAGAAATTAAAGGGGTAGAGAGTCCAATTTTTAATAGGAGAAATAACTAAAATGCCTTTGCCAGTTTGCCTACATATGCAGCCCAAATATATTAGTTCAGTTTGCGATTGAACCCAAATAATGTGATTATTAAAGAAACTGAATTTGCAAGTCCCAATTACATGGTAACTGTACAGATTTATGAAACACCACTGAAGAATGGAGATACATTAAGTGTAGGTCTATTTTCTCGAGAAAACAATTGAAGTGTACGTTTTGATGGATTCAGAGATGGCATAAATAAACTACAATCAAACAGATTATGGGAACCTATAGACCATTAGGCCATCAACATTCAGTGAAATGATGGATGGTCATGGAGAAGGACTGGGATCCACATACATTAGGAGGTGTCCCAATCCATGAATCCCATTCCCAATCCCTAACTGTCCATTTCATATATGTGCTATAGTTTTTCATCATCCACTCAACTATTGTATATATCTTCCCTAGAGATGATTGGCAACAAGTGAGTGATGACTAAGGCCCCATTTTGACGGCCCAACAATTCTATTAAGAAAAGTGTTTATTTGGAAATAAGTGAAAAGCAGTTTTCTTTCTTTTCTTTTTTTTTCTCCTTCCTTTTGCAGGGTTAAGGGCATTGTGGCAGAATTTTCTTCATAAGCAAGCATAATGACAAGGGCCGCACCCATGAGTAGTGGAGCAAACCCAGCTAAGCTGTTTCTCACTCCTAATTGAGCAAAGGAAATAATGGAGCCAGTTCCTAAAAATGGTCCGTCCAAAAATGGCCTAAGGTGTTCAGCCTATCGAGGAGCTCAAAACATCTTTTGTTATGGGCAGAGGCAAAATGTGGCAGCTAGCTGGGGGATTGATCAACAATGCCCCGGAGTAATGTAACAATAGAAGAATTTACAATTGCTATGGGATTCATAAATTGCTTTCACAGACACATACATGCTGCACATCCACACGGGCATGCATGTGTGTATGTATCATCTCACCATGTCCTATTTGATACAGAGAGATGCTCATCTGCACATATACACACGCATGCATATGCATATATGTGTTTATGTGTCATCACCATGTCCTATTTGGTACAAAGACCTGCTCATCTGCACATATGCACATGCATGCATATGCATACATGTGTATATGTATCATCATCGTTTCCCACATGGTACCTTGTTGGTACATCAGATCGGGTAAGGGTTTTGTCTTTTAGTATGCTAAAAATATCACAACCATATCATAGCAATTCAATCTTACAAAGCTCTATCAAATACACTAGGCAAGTTACAATGTACATACACATTAATAATTGTAGCCACACAATTTTACCTGCTCCGGGCAAATGGTTTATTCTTTTCTAGTTCCAGTTCCTGTTCTCTAGCTTCAGCTTCTCTCTTTTGAGCTAAGCCTTTGCCCCATTCCAACTTCTTTTCCTAAACAACAGAAAACGCAGATGAATTTTTTCCATTTTGATATGCAACAAGACTGGAAGTGAACCAATTCTCTAGTTAAAATGCCAAAAGGACTCATACAAAAAGTGATATCGTTTTTCTATAAATAAACAGAATGATGCAATCACCAAGTGATTTCTAAGCATAGTCTCCAAGTTCTAAATGTAAAGAATAAGCTTTTGCGGCAGTTCATGTCCTCAAATTTGGAAGTCAATAGGCACGAATCGATTCCTATTCAAAGTGAATCTCTTAACCTTATAGATTGAGCTCTAACTCAAAAATCTGAACAAACTACATTAAAGATTTCAAAGAAAAAACAAATTTACATAGTTGGATTATTGGGGTACTGGAGCTATTAAAAAGTCTGATCTGTATGTCCCTTCCTTTGCCAATGAGTCCACTACATACCTCCACAACCACTCTCATGAGGCTCTGTTAAAGCTTTTCGTCCTCCTTATACCAAGTCCACCCCATACTTGCAAGAATCTCCCAACCTGGATGATGACCCCATTCCAGAATCTCGCAAAGTGCTCCGGGAAAATGATCTTCAATGGATCTTGATTTTTTAAAATTTTTGGGATCTTGATCCCCTCAGAGATCTCGATCCCCACTGTTAGGGATCTTGATCGCCACCTTAAAGACAACGACAACAACCAAACTGATGACTTTCTTTTATAATACCCAGCTAGGAATGCAGTTATACTTCTAATATAGTTGCAATACTTGCTGGCTATAGATAAAGAGATCCCTATTTGAAATAGCATACATAGTCCCAGACTATATCCACTCGCTAAGGTTGGGAGCAAGATCCTCAAAAGGCTGGGATTGAGATCCCAAAAGGTCGGGATTAAGGTCCCCAAAAAGGTTGCGATTTGAAGGTCCTGACCCCTAACATATGCATTGCATGGATGGTGCTCCCAGCCATTGGGATCTTCAGTCTTTTCATGATCTCTAACAACTATAGTCCAATCCCAGCTCTCAAGAGGCATACTGGATCCTGGGCCCCTGGCTGACCATATGGTATTTGAAAATTTAGAAGATGACAAAGCTGAATCCCTTCCAAAAGAATTCATTTTGCAACCTCTTGATCTTCCAAAATAAAGTCACAGGCATCCTAACCAATGACATAAAATAGACCGGTAGATATGAAGAGTTGACTTAAACAAGGTAAAACAACGTCCAACGACTTCGCGGATCGGCTGGCGAAGGAGGGTGCTAGAAGATAGGGCGAGGCAGTTCAAACTAGGTCCACATTCTTTTTGCCTTTTTAGTTTTCCTCGTCATTGTACATCTGAAGGGGGGGGAATTATAAGCCCTATCCTAGCCTTATTTTGTAAATCATATTTAGGAGGGAAATCCTATTATTGTACAAGGGTTTTCGACGTTTTTACCGGGAGTCCCGTCTAGAGGGTTCTCCTGGAGAAACAATACATTGTAATTCCCTTTCTCAGCAATACAAATGTTAACATTATCAAAAAAACCAATCACCTAGTTATTGAGGGTTACTATTCGAAGTAGCCATATCCTATAACACCTGTCCGATACCATCTCCCACAATGCCTCGCAAGGTTTCCCACTACACAATAGCGGAATCCGAGATACTTGTTCGACAAGGAATCTGTTTGGCAACCAATTCAAATTCACCAAATCTTATAGTCTCACAGCTTCAATCTGACCGCCATCAAGGTAGTCTTGTTCATATTGATTGGCAGGCCAATGCTTCATCAATAGATCTAAGGAATAGCCCAAACGGTCCACTTGCCGGATCTGTGGTTCAGCAGAAATCAAAGTTTCATATGCATATTACGTATAAGAGATCACTGGGCTGCTGCTGCCTACAATCCTTGGAAAATATTTTACCCATGAATCTTCTTAATCACAGCCAAACCCATATAGTTGGAATAAGGCTCGGATGATAATGATTCTTCTGCCCTATAACAGGGAAAAGGAAGGGAGACAATGGATCACCCTAACGAATGCCTCTATTATTAGGAAAGAAAGAAAATAAAAGAATCATCTAATATGATGGAGAATGAGACTGATGAAACGTATGCCTGAATCCATCCTCGTCATTTATCTGCAAATCCATGCATCTATTTTCTTCCTGTTTTTTTTTTTGGGGAAACATTAACATGCATATATATCAAAATTGGATTGTGTACAAAGGAAATTCTTTTACTGCTCCCCCCTCTCTGAAACCTCCTTTAGTGTCTTCCCCTTTCCCCCCTCTCTACATCAACCACCAGCATTTAATAAGGCTGGTCAACCCTACAACATCTTCAAATCACCCCTCCTTTGCAGAAGTCACCTCAGCCAGACACCCTGACACTTCGAATGGCATTCTCCCGACTCCCTGTCTACAGGAAACGTTTAGCATTTTGACCCACTCCTTGAGTCATTTGACCCTTGGATAATTGCCTCCAAAACATTTTCCTCGGATTTAAGGCCTTAGCTTTTATATAATCTGTGAACTCTTGTCCACCAATGTCTCTACTTTCCTCCAAGCAATTAAGGTTTTTAATGGTTGAGAATTGATTCCTTATTGATTATACGTTGGAGAACACTCTCCTGTTCCAAGTCTTTCATTTCTCCTTCTTAGTCCATAGTCTAAAACCTACTCACCCCGTCATTTAGAAAGATCGATACCAGCTCCCAGTCAACCTTGGAAGTTCCTTATTTTCCATCCATATAAAGCTCGATTCTAAGAGGCGGAGGGCCTAAAACTACTCAATACGTATCAAGGAGAGTCAGGACATAGTCTGAAATAGGCTTTCATAAGGCACATGGGTGGCCGGCTAGGTATTGGGCTTCCCCTTCTGGAGATATCAGAGACATTATCATTTTTGGCAAGCGTAGGGAATTCGCAATGGTTCTACAAAGTGAATTAGGCTCCATTAAGCGAAATATCAATCAGGCCATGTCCATTGATAAAAGCAGCGAAACCGTCCATACTAGCAGTAAGTCTTACTCCCTCCTCTCATATAACCTCATAGAGCTTGTGTCTTATATATTAAGGAAGTGTCCAATTTGCTATTATATTCAACCCATTCCAAAATGACTCGGGCAGTCAGATGGTTCAGTCCATAGAGCAAACTGTAAACCCATCCCATCTGAATCCTGATCCAGCTTCTAGAAAAGTAATGGATATCAAAAATGCCCATTAAGACATGCTCCTTGACAAGAATGTTTCTGTGCCACAGAAACTCAATTCCCCCAGATGGACCTTTCTGCTAGGACAGCCGTACATTCTGCCAGCTTTCTCCCTCAATTGCTCTCAAGTTCGTTGCAGATTATCCACTTTTCTTTGTTTCTATCACTGCCAAAATTTGAGGTGTATATAACCTGACAAAGTATTTGTTGGACCTCTGCTTGAAGGAGTCCCAGGCCCCAAATGTTCCATGCTAAGACTTTCATTAGAATGGGGAGGGTTGAGTCGTGCCAAGGTTCACCTACAATACTGGGCATGAATGTAATTGGTTGCTCTGTCATAGTTGATACAGGAGGCCAAGTTCTTCAGTTACCACTCCAACATTCCTTCTGCTTCTTGGCATTTGATATAATTGCCTCTACAATATCCTCCATGCCCTCCTCATATGACAGGCCATAACCTCCACTACATCAGGCATTTTCTCCTCTGCTATCACTATTATTTACTTCTCCTCATGATCAGTGGTATGATAGTTTGAAGTATTATCATCAGTGAAGATGTCTCCCTCTTCTTCTTCGTCTATATCGGCCCATCTTTTGCCCCACCTTGAAGAGGGAACAACCAGTGGAGAGGTACACCCAGTCCCCAAGGAATTGACTGTAAAGCATGAACACGTGCAAGAAAACCCGCAGAAGGGGGAGACGAGCAACCAATGAATGCTGCCGCATAGACGTAACTGTTCCAGCAACCAAGACTGTAGATGAAATGCTTGTTTGAGGTTTTCCTAGAGCTTCACCCTTGTCCCATTTAGAAGCCTAGGAGAACTGTGGCCTCACAAAACCTAGAGTGGCCCTTTTAGTCCCTACAGACCTTGGAATAAATTGATCTGGGGCTGGAAATGAACAGATATAGCAAGAGACCAGGCCGATAGACACTGTTGCCATATCATTTTTCTGATCTTTCAATGTTCCCGAGTTTGGATTGCACTTCTTATCCATCACAGCTGATTCAGGTTGGATGAAGTTTCAACCCTTAGTAGTATTCTATGATTTCCAGAGCAGTCCAGCAAGAATATGTCCCACAACTTGGTTTAGGCTGTTGTGCAATGGTTTTGGAGCTGATCGGTAATTTAGGCTCGTTAGGAAGGCAAAAGAGTTAAAAGTTCTAGTGGATTAAGAGAAAACACATCCTCGGTTCGATCTCAATCTTGGGTGGAGAAAGTAAGAGGTGGAAAAGGGTCACTTTGGTCATGAGGGGGGGAACGCTGTCGAATGCACACACTACACGTTTCTGGGTTGGGATGGGGTATGATAAGCAGCAGTCCATTTTTGGCAATTGGATTAACTGGAATTGGGAAGACAAGGATAAATTCTAATTGTTTTTTTTTTTGGTAGGCACATTGAGATAACTCTCAAATAATCAAAATTATTTCCTCCTGGGGGACCTCATGCATCCTCTCAATCATTTGAGCTTGCCACACTATGGTGCAGGAGGATCCTTCAATCTCAACCATCTACCATTCCCGCATGTCCATTACCTGAATCCTAACTGTCAATTCAACTTGGCATGAGTCTGTGACAGTGGATTCATCATTTTAGGCCATCCAATGTCGGGTACTTCGATCCTAAATGCTCCTCTGATCAGATTTTTGCGTTATTTGGTAGCTGCAAGGATAACCAATATATCTCGATCCTAATGTGCTGAAGGAATCCGCATGATCTCTGCTAATTGGTCTGCGCTTTAGATTCTTGCCAGCAGGGCTGCTGACTGGGATCATCTTCCCCAAGCTGCCCGCACCCTGGTTTCCCCTGGTTCTTGATCCTCCGCAGATCTAGTTCCTTCTTTGAACAAGAGCCTTTTGGCCCTTCACCTAGTAACTACTTGCCAAACTTGAGCACCTGGAACCTGGACTTTTTTTATTTTTATTGGCTTCACTTACCCCTGAGGGTCATTAGGTTGGGACTGCATCAAGGCTAGAGGCATTAGATGAAGGGACCATGGTAGGTTGGTTTTCCAATATTGATATCCTTGGTCATAATCTCTTCTGTCGACCACAAAAAGAGAAACTTGGAACGGCGGAGGAAGGTTTGTATTCTGATTTGAGCTTCTCCAAACCTTTCTCCAACTATGGATTCCCAATCCACTTTCACAACCCAACCATCAGACCATACCAACTGCACTGAAAGCGTTAATATTCCAAGCATGCACTGGAATATCAGAGGCCCTTAATCCATACTTGTTTGCAGCATCTTAGCAAATTCAATATCTCCGAATGCCATTTCATTTAGAAAAACATTTAAATGATTCAATCTTTCTTTTAATGTTTCATGCAATTTCCTCTTTCGCATTTAAACAGTCTTCTCGCCGTTCTGTTTCCAAGGAAATGGCTCATTACACTTATTCAAACTCCAAAGCATTCGTATCATGTCTAAATGAACTTCAATTGTTCTCATAACTAAGACGTGATTATCCATTGAAGATGTTTAAAATCATGGGTACTAGAGGCGTGATCACCACAATTCATTGAAAGAAGTCCCAGAATAGATGGTTTTGCTGTAATGGTATCAGATGTGCATGTGCTCATAGCATATGAAAGATGAAACGCTTGTATCCTACTCAATGACTTGTTGAAAAGAGGAAGATCATGTTAAAATAATTATAAATAATGTATCACAGAACGTGAACAATTTGGATTAAGTCTGACAACATTTTTACATGAAATGACATGCCAAGATGCCAAAGATTTAGCAAAAGTTAGAAACATTTGAAACTTGGCTGTACCAATTCACAGGATTGCACTGGATGAGAAAAATATAACTACCGATTACTATTAATTTTGGTAGAGTTTCCTATAATAATTTTTGTTGCATGTTTATCCCTAAGCGACACCTTAATAAGAAGAATTACCCATAGCTACTACATGATAGTTCATTTTGTTCAGCAAAAATGAATAGTTTCCTTTAAAGTATATTTGTCTTTTAGTTTGTGTCAGGTTTTAATTTAGCTCGAGTCCAGATCAATTCCAGACATTGTTTCCAATTGGATTCTTTTAACCTAGGGATAGTGTTGGCTTGATGTCATTTAGATTTTCTCCAACTGGTTGCAGTCTGTAGTCCTGGAAAATCAGCTCTTCATCTCATCTCACCTCATGCATCCATGCTTCTCTAAGAATCCTAGCATTTGGGTAGCTGACATCCCCAGATAAGACCTTTGCTAGATATCATCTTCTTCACTGTGGAATGCAATTTCTATAATTTGCTTAAGGTTCAAAGCATTAAAGAAGGTTCGAGGCTCAAGACTCCATCAAAGATTGTGGTACAGTGGTCAACAGCGAGTATTGCCAACCTAAACCAAGCATTTGTCAGAAGCCTCAATGCCTAGTTCTCTGAAGATCAACTTCGTTGACTTCGGAAACCCTGATGGTTAAGCACGCCAGATCCAACCAGAACCAGAAGTTAACCACACTTATGTTGGAGCATTACTAAAATCGGCAACCTTCATAGAAAAGCTCACTTTGCACCCACACTCAACAACCTCCCCTTCCCGCCTCCCCAAAAACAAAAACAAAAGAAAGGGGGGGAAATCATAACACTTAAAAAACTAAGAGCCTCACTCTCCAATATAATAAAGGGTGAGAGAGTGTATTTCTCTTAAAAGTTCACACTTAATACATGATGCTCTATCACAAGCACTTTCAGGATACATTTGAACCATAAGCGAACAAGTAAAATTTTCCTAAGTTTCATTCGGCTTGATGTCACTAAAACAAGAAATCAGCTAAAAGAAGTTTCTTCAAATGCACTGTGAGACAATTCGTTGATTAATTTATATGCTAGCATGCACAGATAGAATGTAAAAGACTTTGATACCAAAGATTATATAGAAGTTTGGGCATAAAACGCTTTACCATAAAAGATTTATATCCCCAACTATTGTCTTCTACCAAACGGAATGTAATTGCAGAAGGGTAAACCAAATATTGTCTTGCTAGCCCACCCATAGAAAAACACAGCCACCTTCCTAATAGGTTCCATAGCAACAATGTCTATAAATGCAATATACATTTTAATACATACCTCCGGTTTTGGTTTTCCCTGCTTTAACTTTATATACTCCTCCATCGACACTTTTTTTCCTGTAGAATACAAAAAAAAAAATGTTACAATTTTCTAATAGCATAGAACACTGTAATTATGTCCTCAAACTCATTTTTCAACGAATTCTATCTTCCTAAGTGACAAGGAGTTCCTCATTTATGCCCACAAACTAACCCTCTTTATCACGATAAACAGGTTCTGCACCACGCCCACTTACAGAAGGATCCATCTGGGAGAACCTGAAAAAAGAAACATAGAATTAGAAAAAAAAAGAAAAGACATTTGAGAGCGATAAACAATGTGACTATAATAAAATCAAGACATAGAAAGAATCTCATTCAATATCCCTAGAGTTCTATAAAAATCTATAAACCATCTCTGAATGTTATATACACGTGTAAATTTGAAACAGCACAAATATGAATGTTTATGTTCTGGGATTCCAATGGGGCGCATCCCAAATAGATGTTAAGGATGAGACCAAAGGTGATCCGATCCACATGAAATCATCGATATCACCAGGACAGTTTAAATATTATAATTCAACCAAAACATAAAAACTATCAACTTTGAAAATTTCCTTGGCTAACAGACTTAAAATTTTAGAAATCTACACCTATAACATACCCATGACCAACTTATATTATATCAATTCCCTAGTGAGGCACATTTTTCCAAAGTCACCATGCAAACTTTAGGTCCTGTTTGATGTGTACAAAGTGCCAAGCTCAGAAACTGAAAGGCTCTACAGTGACAAGACTCTTGTTGATGATATCAACAGTTTTCTGCCAATTTGTCCAAAAAAAAGGCACAGTTCACAAAGGTGTCACCTTTTACAAAACACATTTTTCCACGGGCACAATTCCCTAGTGAGGCACATTTTTCCAAAGTCACCATGCAAACTTTAGGTCCTGTTTGATGTGTATAAAGTGCCAAGCTCAGAAACTCAAAGGCTCTATGGTGACAAGACTCTTGTTGATGACATCAATAGTTTTCTGCCAATTTGTCCAAAACAAAGGCACAGTTCACAAAGGTGTCACCTTTTACAAAACACATTTTTGCTCAATCACCAATAAGCCACCTCATACAGACAGCTTATTGGCAGGTCGAAGTAAAACTTAATTTAGATACCCATGACTAAATCCATAAATAGAGGATAATTATTATTAGGCCAAAGGGTAAGTCCTCACAGAAACCATTTAGACATTGCACTCAGGGGGATAAGGAACCCTACATGTTTTATGTGTGTAGATGTTTGTGAAAAATGATGCAAGAAATAGTGATCTAGGAGAAAAGGACTAGAACTACAATTTCAAAGGGGCATGGGTGCCATTGACATGCAAGAAGAATGTGGTTTAATTATGATAGGAAAAAGAACGCAGATATACATATCAAAGTCCTAAAGGTAAGGTACACAGAATTCTAGGACTCTTTGGCTTAAGAATGTGATCACACATATAATAATCTCAACAGTACACAAAGAGGTGTAAAAAAGAAGAAATGCTCTAAAAAAATTAATACAGAAGATTATGATAATATCAGCACAGTTTTGAAAACAACTACATTTCAGATCCGCGCACACCCCCCACTACCTTTTTTTTTTTTTTTTTTTGTTTTGGGGGGGGGGAGGGCGGGGGGGGGGACTCAAAAGGTCAAAAAGTACGAGTGAGATAAAACCATAAAACCAAGTCAACCTCTTTTTATCTCAATCACAAAAACTTTTTTCTTTCCACTCACAAAAGTGACCAGGTTTTGGGTGTCTGCCTTCCCCATAAGGTATACAAAGCTCACCCTTTAGTATGTTTCTGGCAAGGTCCAAAATACCCTCAAAAGAGTGACAAGATGCATTTTGGGGGCTATCCATACCGGGCCATAGCTAATAACAATCTTAGGGATGAAGCCCTTGTAATTCAAAATGCGATACCCCGTGAATAAGATTTGGCAGCCTTCATCACTTGAAAAGTTACTCCTCCAGTGGATATTTAAATTTTATTTTGAGAAGGTCACAGAAGTACATATAGTTTGGTTTGCCAGACATAATGGCCCTGGTTCCCATGGCTTTCCCAAAGCTTTCTTCAAGGAATACAGAACTGTCACTATGGGAGAAGTAATGATGAATGTATTTGATGAGCTTAACAGGTAAAGATGAAGGGGATGAATGCAAGTTCCTTTCCTTAATCCCCCAAAGAGAGGAGGATGGGACCATTAAGGAACATAGCTTTAAGCCTTTCAATAGGTTCATGCAAAATTCCAGGTGGCATTAAAATCTAAAAGAATTAGGGAGGCCACAAACTTCATCTCTCTCCAAGCAACATGTAAATAGGCCTTTCGTGGCTCGAGGTATGTTGGACTGCAAACATCGAAGTAATTAAGTGTAATCTAGAAAACTGATCTCAAAATGGTCCTAGGGATATGTTGGTCGAGAGTATCATTGCTTGAAATATTGGGTGTCTAGGCAGGGATTTGGGGCAAAATGAATTGCGTTCCAGCATGTATGGAAAGAGAATTTGTTTCTTTTCCTAATGAAAACTAGTTGGATATTTTTGAGATTAGAGAGAGCAATTGATTGTCAAGGAGCAGTTGGAAGGTCAATCATAACCAAATTCATACAGGAATTAAAGAATGAATTAATTCCGTTGATGTTATTGAGGAGCATACTGAAGATGTGGGCTAGTCCCTCATACCCATGTTTAAATTTCAGAGCAGCATGCAGAGGAGAAGCTATGCCCAAGGGGATAAAAGTGTATATTAGAATGCAATTCCATTACATCAAATGACCTCATCATGAGAAGAAGCCAGAATCCCCTCAATTGTTGGCAAAATGTATTCCTGCTAGGTACCCCATGGGCTTGTGCATTATCAAGCAAAATTCCTAGAACCTCATGTATTATGGAAATCATGCTGCCGAATATCATATCTAATATCAACTATTGATACAAAGAATTCCCTCAATGTCATTCGATTACCACCCTCCATGTATAGATAAGAGGTTGAATAATTGCATATCAAACATATCAAATTAAGACATAAAGGAAGCTAGTTGTGTTCCTATGAAGGCAGACTCAGTGTATGATAGTTTGGCACACAGAGAGGATCCTAATAAAAAGCATTGTAAGGATTTACCTCAAGGACTCTTCTCTCTTCTTCTTCTCAATCTCCTTCTTGATTTCTCCTGCAATGAAGAGACCAGACCGTCCAGCTTCAGCCCCTTTCGGATCCTTTGCTTTCTTCCTTGGAGGAGAGAGATCAATCTCCTTAGACCCACCTCTCCTCGAAGGCGACAAGTCTCTCACTTCACCCCAGCCCCCATCTCTTCCTCCATGCAATTGGGATTGAGAATCTCGACATTTTTTATGAGGTGGAGATAGATCAGGAGAATCATGTCTTATAGTTCTGGATGAAGGAAATTGGGGAGAATTTCGACCCCTTCGACGAGGTCGAGACAAGTCAGGAGAATCATGTCTTATTGTTTCTGAAGAAGGCAATTTGGGAGACGGAGAATTTCCACCTCTTTGACGAGGTGGAGAGAAATCAGTAGAATCATGTCTTCGTCGAGGCAGAGACAGACTGGAGGAATCGTGTCTTCTTCTATTTGAAGATGGTGGCAATTTGGGGGGTGGGGAATCTCGATGCCTTTTGCGAGGAGGCAACAACTCAGGCGAGTTGTGTCGTTTTGACGATGAAGGCAATTGAGTTGAAGGAGAATTGCGATATCTCTGTCGAGGTGGTGATAAATCAGGTGAATCATGCCTCCTATTTGAAGAAGAAGGCAACTGAGGTGGAGGAGAATTGCGATATCTTTGTCGAGGTGGTAATAAATCAGGCAAATTATGCCTCCTATTTGAAGAAAAAGGCAATTTGCGTATAGAATAATTTCGATAATTTTGACGAGGAGGTGATAAACTGGATGATTCATCTTTTCTCGAGTGTGAAGGCAATTTGGGGGGAGAAAAATTTCGATCATTCTGGCGAGGAGGCGACAAATCAGGTGAATCGTGTCTTTGATTAGTTGAAGAAGGCAAATGGGGTGGATGGCGAGCTGGTGATAAATCAGGGGATTCTTCTCTAACACTTGAGCTAAGGGTTTTGGAATTGGGTTTTGAATCAGAGACAGAAACCCATCCACTCCCATCTGAAGATACAGAAAGATAGGGTTTCTTAGCACGAATTTCTTCCAGCCTCTTCATACGCTTAACCTCTATATCTTCGTCAACTTGGGGTTTCTCATCAGGACAATCCCCATCTTCTCTCTCATCATCTTCTTCTCCCACTTGTCGATGCCATATTGGGTCCTCATCCACAACAAGTACGCCACTAGGGCCGGTCTTCTTCTCTCTCTCCTCCTTCTTCTTTTTCTTCTTCTTCGTCTTATCCTTTTTGGCCTGGTCCGAGTCTGTGTATTTCTTGAGGTAGTCCTTCAGAGACAGAGAAGTCGAAACCGAAGTCATAAGGAGGGAGAAAGAGAGAGATGCCTGCTGGTGCGCTGGTTCTCACTTTTTTTTCTAGGCTTTTAATAAGATAGCGGGAAAATGGAGCCCAAATCCAAATGACGAGAGATTAGGTTCCAACCATAACGGGTACTGCGAGTAGCAGAGTTTGGTAATTGTTTCATGTCGGCCAGCCCGCACGAAACAATATGCGGTCTCAAGGTATGAAGCATCCATTTTAAGTTCACCTAAAAACCATTGAAACTAATGGCTCAAATATTTTTTTAATAAAATTGTTATTTTTAATTTTAAAAAAATATTTTTTCAAATATTTTTTTAATAAAATTATTATTTTTAATTTTAAAAAATATATTCATGATTTCATGTTAGAGATTACATGTCCTTTAAAATTAAGTCCAAAAGTTTATCTTTAAAATAGGTTTTTAGGAGGTGACTCATTTCTACATGGTCGCATAGAAACCATGTCATACCACAAATTAGGTGATCAAAAGTAAAAACTCTCTCGAGACAAGGGGGAGAGAGACTCTTTTTAGTGTCAACAGCCATGAGGACAAAGAGAGAGTGTGTGTGATTTGTGCAGCGGAACAAATGAAGCAACAATCCTCTCTACTCTTGAGTGTTGGCTGGTTTGGTTTTCTACTCGCAACAATCAAAGTGCAGTACAGTGCTACTAGCGAGTGATAATCATATTGGCTATGTGGTCTTTCAAAGCCTTAAAACCAATAGTCTTACTCACAGTGGGAGTTAGAGAAAGATTGAATTTGGGTGTTTAGCGCATTGGGGCTCAGATTCATATACCCCGAGTATTTGAGGCATTAAGAGTATACGTTTTGAGAGTCTGAACTCTAAGGAAGGTATAAGGGTCACCTCCCAATCAGGACTATATTGATTAAAATGTTTGATAGTTGATGTGATATACCAGGGCTTGGAGAATCCAATCGAGAATAATAGAACCCAAGTATTTAAAAGAATATTCGCCCTGTATGAAATGGTTGGCTCATGGGCCATGAGCCAGTATCCTGATACGAGATCATTCCATGGCATGTGCACCCACAGTCATATGGGGAAGACACTCTTCTATAGTATTATCTGACTTAGAAGAGCTAGTACGCATGTGCTCTGAGAGAACCCATATATATGAGTAGGAACATGTCCCACAGGGGTGCACCAGTAATCCATTGACCCCTGGTGACAGGAAACTCTGGCTTAGCGACTTTGATGTGACCAATTTATGTGTCTGTGCTATAGATTATGGAGCATAGGTCCATTGGGTCGGCTTGAAACACCGATGGAACGTCATTTAAGTTAGCTCAATGGAAGACTCCGACTAGTGTTATAAGTCTAGAGATCTCATTTACCTTTGGCCCATATTAATTTAAAATTGATGAGAAAATATTTTACATTGATGAAAATTATGTAATAATATTGAGAAATTATTTAGATAATTGTTTGAGATTTTTTCAGTTTTTTTTAAACAATAAAATATGATTTTCAAAATTGTTTGGCATAAATACCAAACAAGGGCATTCTATGGAATGCCACATAGATCCCAAGTGGCCATAGGGATACCACGTGGCACCCCCACCTCCCCACTCGTGGATAAAATCATGCTGACGTCATTTCTATGTGGGGACCTATTTGTCATTAATTCTTTTGTTGGTATTATGTTATAACATATTATATTGTTATTTAAAGTGTTATATATTGTTGTGACTTAAGTTTTATTTAAATCACATGTTTTGTTTTTTGCTCATATGTGTCATTTTTGGCATGTGTGAAGTCATGAAATTTTGAGAATTAATTTAATTCATATTATTATACTCATATGATTTAGTAGCATGTGAGTATATCTTATGTGGCACCACCTTATAGGCTTAACCCATATGAAACTTTAGTATTGTTAAAATCCTATTGGTGGTGTCATAAAATATTTTATTCATATGTGTGGATGTCCCATATTACCTTTCTGTCCATGTCTTTGTATTTTATTGACTCTCACAAATTATTCAAAAACCATGAGCATAAGTGTAAACATGAATTTGGATTTAATGATAAATAAAACATAGAGCTAAAGGCGTAAAGGTAAAATGACTATAAGCCTAGGTTTTAAGGAGTGAAAGGTGTCAAAAGCTCATCCATTGATCTTGCTGATAAGATATGGATGAGTGGCTTGGATAAAAGTCTCTCATGTGCCATTGATCTAAGGCATCAAAGATCAAGATCAAATCCATCTTTATGATCTATGTATAAAAGTATCTTATGTAATCAATTATAACCCTAACTTGAGTATTCACTTCAAAGAGAGAGAGAGAGAGAGCCTTTGACAAAAATGTGGTCACTCATGAGGCTATCTTCTTCCTTGAGCTTTCATTTGAAACTTTTCCATGGAGTAGTCCATCATTTATGTAATCAAGCCCATACTATTGTTTCATTAAGGTATTGATTTTTCTTCTCATATTTTTAATTCCTACATCATTTCCATTATTAAAGCTTGCTGTAATTCTTAATTTACAGTAGCTTTCTTCTTTTTTTGCCATGAAAATTTGATATTTGAAGAGTCCCAAAGCAATAGTGTAGTCCATACACATGGTATGTGTAGACTAGCTTGCTTACTACATGATCTTAAGTAGTTTCAACTTGATTTCTTAATCTTATTTTTTTGAAATTTTTACTGAGAATCTACAACTGACGAGAGATTTATTTCATCATATATGAGTATAAGAAATAGTCTATTGAGTTCCTTTTTTAATGTTGAAAAGTTTGGGTGGTCCTTTATGGACCACATGGTGTAGTTTCACCATAACTTCTTTATTTTGTGTAGCATCTCTCTCAAACTTTGAAGGGCTATTTTGATACATGTCTCTTTCATGATTTGATCCACATTAAGTGAAATAAATGTGATCATTTGCTTCCCATTGGATTGATCTCCTTGAGTTATTATTATCACACGTGTCTTAGATAATGTAACAAATTTAAGTTCTCAAAAAGCCTTTTGGCGGCCAGGGCATAAGGGGTTCGAACCATGGCTTCCCCATATATGTTTGCATGTTAATTTGTTGTATTTACAGTTATTAAATAGATTCATTATTGGTTAAATTGAGTATGTTGTGTGACTATTGAGATAGTTTTTTAATTTTGTTGTTTGAGCTTTAATGCTATGCATTATTGTTTATGCGAATTGAACTCTTATGGAATTATTATAATCAAGTGTATGATGTGTATGAGATATTATGATATATGATGATGAAGAATGAAGCTGAAATTATCATATATTTTTTATATAATGAAGAATTGCGAGTACAAGTCATGCAATATGTTGTAGAGATGTACAATGTGAATATTTGAATATTGTATTCAATTTAATTGAATTTTTGAGTAAGGGATTTGTAAGGGACCTATTAAGGTTGAATTTTATTATTCAAATGTGTATAAACCATGTTTGTAGGCTGAAATATATGTATTATGGTTTTGTATTGAGATATTCATTCATTACCCTTGAGTTTTTATACAATGAAAATTTTTTTAAAGATTGCATTTCTAGCTTATTGATCTTATACCACCAACAAACCAAAGTACAATGCGACTAGCAATAACTCATGTCTTTGATGCTCACACTAAATATATAAAGGGTGACTATCACTTCATCGCAGTGCAATGCGACTAGCAATAAATCATGTCTTTGATGCTCACACTAAATATATAAAAGGTGAATAGCACTTCATCTAAAGAAAAAAGTCATATCAGGCACTATTTTTATTATCTTTATCCCTTCATCTTATTAGATGGCAAACATGCTCGTCAAGTTACTCACAAGAGACAAATACCTTGAGTCAAAGAACAATCTCTCAATGCACCTCTAACAATGTCTAAGAACAACAGTAACAAAGTGGAAGGGGTGGTCCTAAACTTTAGCTTTTTACCTCCAACAATGTCTAGTCAAAGAACAAGCTCTCAATGCACCTCCAACAATGTCTAAGAACAACAGTAACAAAGTGGAAGGGGTGGTCCTAAACTTAGCTTTTTACCTCCAACAATGTCTAAGAACAACAGTAACAAAGTGGGAGGGGTGTTCCTAAACTTTAGCTTTTTACCTCCAACAATGTCTAGTCAAAGAACAAGCTCTCAATGCACCTCCAACAATGTCTAAGAACAACAGTAACAAAGTGGAAGGGGTGGTCCTAAACTTAGCTTTTTACCTCCAACAATGTCTAAGAACAACAGTAAGAAAGTGGGAGGGGTGTTCCTAAACTTTAGCTTTTTACCTCCAACAATGTCTAAGAACAACAGTAACAAAGTAGAAGGGGTGGTCCTAAACTTTTAGTTTTTTTTTTTTTTTTTAGAAGTCAGTGGGGGTAATGGCACCCTACCTTTCTTTCATTAATGATAATAGAAACCTTTAGCTTTTTATCCACAAAGTGACCGTTCTTAAGACTTGAACCCGCACTTTCAAGACTTGAACCCGTACAGTGTGCTGGCTACCCAAGCTTTTTACCATCAAACCAAGTGACGGCCCAGAGTTTCTCCTATAAGTCAACTAAAAATATTAGAAGATATTTCGGACCACTGTATTTAGCTGCAATTGTAGTGGAATTATAATCACATAAGTATTCTTTTAGGTGCGCGTAAAACACATTTGTCATGCTGCAAAACATAGCTAGCCAACGATACTCGGATTACAATTCCAAATAAAGTGCAAGATTTTCTCTAAATTAGGCAATATATCGATAAAGTTTATTACGCGATTTCTTTTTGTATTGATGAATCATGAATGTCCGAAATTGTCCTATTTCAAAACTGAGCCGAATATTTGGTATTTATTTAAGGTTGGCACAAGCACTTTCAGATTAAACCAGCCTCATCCAAAGACAAAAAATGAACCTTGTTTTTTATTATAATTTTATTTAGAAATAAGATTAATCTGAGATTTGAGTTTTAGATTCATTTTTACAATCATAATTAAATAAAAAATATATATATATTGAATAAAAATATGGATTAAAGAAAATTTAGGGGTATTTTGATTATTTATATTTAAACTAATTTTAATAAATTTTATGCAGTTCTCTTTATAAAAATAAATCTATACCCAAAAATTCATATAAATATTTTATTTAAATAGAAATAAAAATAAAATATGAAATTTGGCCATTAGATATGGCCTTGTGAAATCTCAACCTTTCCCATCCGCATATTTCCTTTCCATTTATTTATAAATGCTTAATTTACTAAATTACTACAAATGTATAACTTTTATATGAATCGTGATACTTTATTTTCTTTCTTTCTTTTTAAATAAACTTTTATGTGAATCGTTATCAATTTTGGATTATTTCAGTAACATAGAATATACAAATCACGACCTCTTGCATTAGAAAGTTTTATAGAATCAAGATTTCTTGCATTAGCAAAAGTTGTAGAAATATAATGTTGACTTTTAAAATCAAATAGAGAAACTGCATTTAATTTTTTCATTGAAAGAACGTGGAGCTCAAGTTTTGCTTGCTAGTATATTATATATATATATATATAGAGGAAGAGAGAGTAGTTGTTCGATCGTGGATTATTCACTTCATGTGCTGTTATGGGCAAATGTGAAGGCCTTGTAGGAAGCTTTCATTTGAATAAACTTCCATTTCAAACTAATTTTATTTCTATTTTTCCTTTAAAAAAAAAAAAGGAAGTGCACGACCCACTTAAATACTGCCTTTTTAATGTTTGGACAGATACAATTAAAATTGTTGTATTTTTCTCTGAAAAAAGAAATGCACGATCTCTCTCCGGCCATCCATGCTCCATTTAAATACTACCTATTTCATGTTTTGAACAATATTTTTTTCATATAATTAAATGTTTAACCAAAAGTTCATCACTTAAGTATAATTGGAAATTAGACTTACTAACTTTAATTAAAATATTTTAAAATTTATAATTGGTCTAGCAATGAAATAAATAAATAATATATCTAAAATAGCCTCAAAACAACTAAAACAATTATTCAAATTATTTTTTGCTCTTCTTTGAAGTCCTCATAGGGTTATCATTCTTCAGATATGAGTAAAAATTTGAAGGAATATGTCACTCCCAAAGAAAGTATTCATGGTTACTCATTGTGCCATAATCAACATGTCCATTACAATGCTCAAAGTCCCAATAGTTTTTTTTTGCTTGACAATTTTTGTGCTAAAAATTGCACTCCCTTAGCCACCTAATTTGGCTTATGCGGTATAGTTGTGACCTTTTTGTACCAAAGGTAAACGAGAGTTATCACATAGGCCCAAGCCTTAGTTCGGATCCATATTGGGTTAGCCTTTCAAAGATAAGGTCTGAAGGGTCTTGGCCATAGGCCTTGCTAGGCTGGGCGTCTAAGATACATAAATATAGAAAAAAAAAAAAAAAAAACATAGTGCTAAGGCGAAGCGATCTTGTTTAGGCTCTAGCCCCAACCAGCCCTCCGACTACATTTTGCGGCCTTAGCTCTGTATTTTCAAAGGCAGGCCAGCCTGCATGGCCCTTTACTGTCTTTAACTTACATTTTGAAATTGTCACAGTTTATTCTATGGGAGATTTTCTTTGTATATGGAGGTCACAAAGAGATCATTTATCTTTTGTACATGGAGGTTACAATCATTATTGTCATTTAAATTTCAAAATGGGTGGTCGTAAGAGTGTCATTAAATAAATACAACTTCCAAAAAAAAATTCAGACTTCCTAACTCACCCCACCCCAAGCCATCCAGTTCGACATTTAATAAGTAGAAATGATTGTGATCTCCGTGTACAAAAAAATAAATGGTCTATTTATAAACACCTCATCAAAATCCACCTAATCTTTGAACTATTTTACAGTTTACCCAAGGTTTATTTTTCATAAATTTTAAAATCCATTAAAAAGTATATTTCAATAAATTTCCCTTCCCTTGTTATTGTTCTTCTTAGACATTGTTTATATTTTCATTTTCCGGTATGCTACCTGGTCCTTTTATTTTCGTTGACTGTTCGTGGAAGGTGGCTATGAACTCGTGTTTTTGTAAGAAAAGATGCTTGCCACGCAGAAAAAGCAGGTCCAACATGAAATCATGCAGTTTTCATCACTGCATTCAGTTAAAAATTCTCACCCAACTTTATATGTTGCTTATCTGAATTTATTTATTCTCAAATTAATAATTATGTTGATGAATGATGATGGTGGCGATGATGATGATAATGCATGTCTTCACCACGATCGTTTGCAAAAAAAAAAAAGTTGAGCATGCTTACAAATTTAAATTTAAAGCTGGAATTCAAACTCGTATTGCTAATTCCACAATTAAATATCAGCAAGGTAATTTATTTCTCTAAACTGATAATTTTAGGGGACCATGTTGCAGAGGGATTTTGTATACGTTGGGGTTTAAATATATATATAAATACTGGGTATCAGATCGACCCTCCTCTGTACCGATCTTGAGGGATTCTCTTGGACCGACCCTATTTGGGCGGGGATGGGCTCAATTGAACTAACGAAAGAGGGAAAATAAGGGCTGGGTTGGGCCAACCTTGGCCCAGGCCCTTGTCAAACCTAGGTCCCTGAGCCGTGGTGGCCGGGCCCTGGCCTAGTACTCAAGCCCCATTTTGGGGTGCAGGGCCTAGTTTGTTAGGGCCGGGCAGATTGGGCCATGCTGGGCTACTCCCCTCATTGCAGGCCCTCCGACAATGTGATTTATTATGTGAGGGTAATGCTATGTCATATTCACAAAGTTCATATTATGCGGTGCACAAAAGAAAATCTGCCATTCGTTCACCTCAAGAAACAGCACAGATTGATCGTTAGTTCACTAGATAGTAGGCCACTGACCAATGGGGGATGAACATAGCATCTAAACCGTCCATTGGGGAGGCAGAGTGTGTATGACCCCTTTGTGTAGACAATGTGTTCCATATTATATACATCACTGATTTACAAAACGTAAGTGACTCGGATCGAGCAGTTCAAAAACTAGTATGGATCAGTGAATGGCGGTTTGGATTTCTGTTTACTGTACAGAAAAAATAATGAATAGGCAAAAAAATATGTAACAAAACAGCAGTGAACCGGCCAAAAACCTATTCAGATCGACAAATTAACGGTCTAAATTATCATTTTGTTGCAGAGAATTGTTACTCTTTTTAGACTAGGCCGTTTTTACATCAGCAAAACTGGAATTGGATGACCGACTCCCGTATCAGACCGCATCATTCCGTGCTTACCCAATGTTTTTTAAATCATTGATGTGCATCATTTCTACATTTCGTTGCATTTTGGACTATTGGGTAGACCAAAGACTTTGATGGAAACAGACAACCACATAACCGTATATAGTTAGTGACAACGTACCATATTTAATGGTGCTGCTGCGACTAGGATCCTATTGAATGTCGCATTCTCGATGGTGCCGGTTCAAATGAGGGGTTAAAAACAAAAGAAATCTAAAACAAGTCAATCTTATTCTTATAAGATTTATGGGTAAGAAGTCTTTTCCTTTTTCTATAAGAAGTTTTTTATAGAGAGTCATTATAACATATTTCAAAATGGGGTTTGGGCATAGATGGTTAGGGGTTTGATACATCAACATAACAACCCACTTTCCATTTCCGCTACTAACATATCATAAAAACAAATTTCATAAGGAGCCATATGTTTGTGGACAAAAGTTTTATGTTTTCTATTCATATTTAGAACACAATCTGAGGCCGTAAACAACTATTGTGCCAGTTTGGTTGGTGGTGTTTAGCTGGTATGATCCAAAGTAAAAAAAATTAGTTCAATAGAAAATTAGTTAAAATTAATAATTAATCAATTTTGATCTATTGAACTGGTTAGGTTTGATCAATTCGACCGCTAAAAATACTAATTGGACAATTTTTTTAATATATTTTATAAATTAAATTAATTTTATTCTTAAAAATTAAATTTAATTGATTGAGTTATTATTAACCTGATTTTAATTGGACTAGACTCTTTATTATTCAATAACCGAGTAGATTTGATCTAATAATAATGATGTGAGCAAAAATATATATATTAGGATATCCTATCCAAACTCTATACCTATGAGTCTCGAAAGAAAAGTGCACCCATCATTAAGGCACTTCAAAGGATGGGTGAGGTTTTGTATAAGGTGTCAACCTTATACTATTGAAGTAAAGTGCTTTCAAAATTATGCCGTTTCGTATCGCAAAGTCTTGAGATGATATGAGATGATATGAAAATCTATTATTGCCTTCAATTATGAAATTTAAAATTTTTGGAAATGGTGAAGATCTACAAGATCTGTAAATATTTGAAAATCTTAAAAATAGAGGGTCCGGATAATGTATTAAAAAAAATTATTTTTTAGACAAAATCATTTTTTTTACGTCATGAAGATGATCAATTTGAGGGGCTTTTCGACATGAAAACCACCTGTTCCTGTGGATTTTTGAGGTTCACGTTACTTGTACATTATAAAGTTGACACCTTATATAAATTTTTTCCTCGAATGAATTCCATAACCTTATAGGCCAAACCAAAAGTGGCCAGGAAGTGGATAGAGGGGACAAATCAAGCATTGGAAAATAGGCTAGGGTTATTTCAGGTATCTCAGAAGCTTTGAATATCAAATGTGGTTAATCCCAAATTCCAATTGGATTTCGTGAAAGAAAATTCGACAAGCGGCGATGCGCCTCTATAAATCTCAGCATTTGGGGCTGCTGTTCTAGACAGTCAACCAGAGAGAGGAGAGAGAAAGAGGAGAGAGAAAGAGGAGGGAGAAATGAGATTCTCATCTGGTTTTTGTGTGGCCATGACGATGGTGGTGATGGCCATGGTGGTGGGAACAGGGGCTCAAGAATGTGCCAATAAACTGGTACCTTGTGCTAGTTATCTGAATTCAACTACTCCTGGAAAGGAGTGTTGTGATGATTTGAAACAGGCTATAGAGACGGAACTTCCATGTCTCTGCGCCCTGTTCAACGATCCAAGCGTCTTTAAATCCTTGAACATCAACAGAACCCAGGCTCTGTTGCTTCCTGAGCATTGTGGATTCAAGTCCACAGCCTCTGCTTGCAATTCCACTGCAGGTTTATTTCTCTTTCTCTCTCTGTAATGGTTTCTGATTTGGGTAATTGGGTCCTTTCTCTCTGTGCAAAATTGTAATTTTTATGGGTTTTTGTTTACACCCCAAGAACCACAATGCTTTTGTTGTTTGGTTTGGCTCCTTGCTTCTCTGTCCTCCTTTATGGTAATATATCAGAGTTTCGTTTTTTGTTTGCTATTTGGGTCTCTCATAATGGTCCGCCTTAGATCTATTTTTCTTTGCTGTTTGGGACTCGATTTTTCAGAGGATTTATATGTTCGATTGCATTTTATTTTTTATTTTTTCTTTTTAGATTGAATGGATCTTTTGATTTGTTTCTTTGATTTTGATTTTAGGAGCTCCTTCTGCGAATTCTTCTCCAAATACCTCATCTGGGGGCTCAGGTATCTGTCTCTTCACCAAGCAACTGGAGGATCCTATAGTCATTTAGAAATCTTTCTCTCTCTAGATTATCAATTACAGCTTCTTACCCAAATATATAATAAATGTCTCTATGATTTGTTGATTTCATCATAAATGTACTTTACCTTTTTTCATATGCTTGTAGATATCTCTCCTCTTTCTCTCTCCTAACTAAGATATATTATTTCGTTATTTTATAACAGGCAGCGGGAAGAACAGTTCACCATCAATGAGGGCGCCGTGGTATGGGTTGGTGGGGTTGACATTTGTCATCTATCTTCAGCTTTCGCAACACCTGTGATTTTCTCTCTCCTCTCTCTACATTTCTCTCGTACTCTAATAAATGAAAATTAAAGTCTAATTTTTTTTTGACCAATTTTTCCATAAGGAAGACTTGGTTGGTGTTTGGTCAATGTGGGCTACCTTCATTAAACTCGCATTCACACATGAGAGAGAGAGAGAGAGAGGGATGATATTTTTCATTTGGTCGTCATTTTTATTTATTTTGGGTGGTTTGTCTTGGTCTTTGTTTTATTTTCTTTGGAATTAATAGATGGGTTTATGGCCCAAGTTGAATTCTGTTTTGTAACTTTAGGGCATGAGATGGGCCTTGCTTTTATTTATTTATGCATCTTCAAAATTGAGTGTGCACCTTTTATTATTTATGCAGTTCATAGTCTAATGTGATCATGTGAAAGTGATAATGTTTCTTTTTATGCATGTGAAAGTGCTTTGTCTTTTTGTTTCTTGGAGGTTGTTGTGCCCGTGAATAAGAATTGGGTTCTTATTTCCTTAAAAATAATTTGAAGGGGAGAATCATTCTCGTTTGCATTTTGACTATTCCTGGATTGAGTTTTATTGTTGAAAGTTGAAACTTCCTGTGATAGACTAAAAACATGTTTTCACACTTCAAAGCTCTAAAAGTAATGGGGATCGCGCATATTTATAACCATCTGAAAATTAATTGACGGTCTGGATAATGTATTAGAAGTGGTATACAAAAAATTGACGGTCCCGGGTACCCTTGCCAAGCCAAGAAACTCGATAATGTATTAGAAGTAGTATACAAAAAATTGACGGGCCCGGGTACCTTGGCCAAGCCAAGTAACTCGACCACGTCCAGTATAGGACCTTTTGGCCCTGAACAAAAAATAGGATCGTATACAATGAGACCATTTAATTTTTATATAAGGTGGTTACAATTATGGACAACCATCCCATGTGAAATCCGGAACCATCCCATGTGAAATCTGGACCCTTGGGTGTATTGTAAAGTTTAATTTGGGGAATTTTTTCTTTGAAGTTTGAGCTTGGTCAATGGAATAAATGCTATCACCTAATTTCACATCTAATTTCACATCCAATAGTCAAGACAAGATTTTTTTCTTTGAAGTTTGAGCTTGGTCAATTGAATAAATGCAACCACTTAATTTCACATCCAATAGTCAAGATTATTTGTGACTAGTTGTAGCAAAGATAAATGTTCTCATTGAATATTTTTTCAAAAAATTAACTTTTTTTTTTTGATAAAATAATAAACATGTAGTAAAAAGAAATTAAAACTCACTTACAAAAGTTAAAACAAGCTTTTACAAATGTAGAGGAAAAATGAATTCGAGAAAAAACTAATTTATAATGTAAGATTACTATCATAAAATCTACGTTCAGATTCATGAAAAGATTTGATAAAGGTTTAGGTTGTTTATTTGCCTAATATAATCCGCTTCCTGGATTAAGGATTGGCATGATTGGCTAGAGGTCAACTAATGCGGAGTTTGACTTACGTTGTAAAATATTTAAAAAAAATTTTAAAAAAAAAGAAAATATAAATATAATGATAATGGCAAATGACACTCGTCAATCTTTACAAAATACATCTAAATCGTATAGAAAAGAGATTATAAAACATGCCAGCATTTTTTAAATTTTTTAAGAGCGTTTATGAATTTTTTTTATATCCCTCCGTTGTGCGCCCAACTCGGAGAGGGCGAGGCTGAGTTAAATACTTCGAAAAATATTTTCCTCGAGGGGTCTACCATATTAAAATATCCCTTTTTATAGCTTTTTAAGTACCACTCGGTTAGGGTTGGCACTTTGTATAAACTATAAACCTTTCCTTTTGATAACGGATGCCCCAAATGGCCATATGCCATACAGAACTCTTCGAATCTCTCTCTCTCTCTCTCTCTCTCTCTCTAAATTTAGCAACATTTAAACCTTACAATATGGGCATCACGATCGAAGCTCCACATTTTCTTAAGGCTGCTGTTTGTACAGAGCGGAGGTTCTAAACAACCATATGTAAAGCGCACATTCAAATAGTGTCCACGTGTAGTTTGTATAGAGCCAAGGCTCTAAACAATCAAAATAAATCGCACATTCAAATAGTATCGAGAAATATGGTTTTATTACTGAAAATCTTGGTGATAGCTTTAAAATGAATTTTCATCTCGAATTATAAAATTTAAAGCATAAAAAACAATGTAGATCGAGTAGATCTATGAAAGTTTGAAAATCTTGAAAATTGACGGCTCAAAAATGCATTACAAGATGTACCATTTCCAAAACTTGAAATCTATTTTTTTTCATATCTATGTATTATGAGGTCGAGATGGATCAATTTGAAGATATTTGAGCATCAAAAGAACCTCTTCTAGTGAAATTTTTGAGGTGTGCTATAATTTGATTGATTAGAGACTTGCACTTATATACATTTTTAGTTTTTTAAAGATAGAAAAGTTATCATGACTCATTAGAGATGAACAATTTGCACATTGCTTATATTTTTTTATTTATTTTTGAAACACCTAGAAAAAATATGATTTTGAGTTACATTAGTTGCAAATAGATAGAATGACAATTCATCTGTCAAGGGTATTTTGATAAATTTTCCCTTAAAAGATATATCTTTCTCGATTTAATAAGTTATTGTTTTAAAAGTGAGAATATGGACAAAACCCTTTGGACCCAAGGAGCCCATGAAATTAATTGATAAATAAGGGGAGTAATTTCATGCAACGGTTATATAGTAATAGAATAAATAATTTTCAAAAACACTTTGGAAAGATATAATTTTCCCTTAAAAGATATATCTTTCTCGATTTAATAAGTTATTGTTTTAAAAGTGAGAATATGGACAAAACACTTTGGACCCAAGGAGCCCATGAAATTAATTGATAAATAAGGGGAGTAATTTCATGCAATGGTTATATAGTAATATAATAAATAATTTTCAAAAACTATGTTAAGCTTATTTGTTTGGCCGCAAAAACAACCAAATTTGAAAATGTACCCCAAAGTGTTTTTAAACTATCTTAAAATAGGCTATCTATTTGGTGAGATGCTTAGTTCTAGGTTTTAAAAGTTCTTTTTTCTTTTTCAATTTTTTTAGATGGTTTTGTAATTTTGAGTTCTTAAAAGTATACATATTGAAATCCATCAAATGGATAATCAAGATTCATTGTTGAAAGAGGTTATCGTACAAAGCTATAAATTAACTTTTATTATTTGGAGCTGATTGTTGGGATAAAGAGAATGAAAAAGGTTCTATAAGGTAAAAACCTTATATTGTTGAAGTGAGGTGTACCTATAAAATGCTATACTTTTGAGTTGTTCGATATTGGAGAACCCTCTAATTTATCATTTCAGCCTCAAAATGGGTGGATATGAAGAAAGAAAAAAATTTCAAGCCCTAAAAATATTGCATATTGTCACAAATTATCTAGACCATCTATTTTCAAGATTTTTATGTGTTTATAGATTTAATCGATCTATATCATTTTTTGAAATTTTTTTTTTAAAAAAAAGATTTTGAAGCCATTATAGGGTTTATGACACCAAAATTATTTCTCCAAATAAATTTTAGATGTGCACTTTACTTTCTACAGTATAAAGATGGTGTCTTATACAAATCTTGCCTATAAAGAGAATGACTATACAAAATTTGGGGTCATACAAATACCACACATAATTTTCTAGAAGTGTGATTTCATTGTTTTGTAATGAAACGGTGACATGAAATCACTCCCCAATAAATAGTTGTGAAGAATCCCGTCTTATGGCGTGATATTCAACGGTATCAAAATTGGAGTTTCTGGTTTACTCGTCGTAATGTCAGCCATTGAAAGCCTTAAACCACAAGCTATGAAAGACCCATTTTTCTTCATTTCATCGATCTAGAGAGGCCAAACTCAATAATTGGGTGCGATCATTTTCATTCTAATGTTTGAAAGAGAGAGAGGCCAATTCAATAATTGGTTGAATTCGGTTTCTATTTTACGCTTCTCCTTTATGTAATTTAGAGTCATGTCTCTCTTTTACTGCCGGTGTCTCTCTTTTACTACCGGTGATTTTACATGTGACGATCTAAATGGATGACCCAAAATCAATAAAATGGATTACTCAAATTTATATTCATAGGATAACCTCAAAGGAGGAGTAATGTTCAATATAGGGCACCACGCTTTGCCTTCTAAAACCGGGCAATTTGTGATAAGGAATTTGCCCATTTGAATTAAGTTTTGGTGGGTGGCCAAATTTCTCCGCCTTCCAAGTTTTCCAATTTTATTTTATATTATTTTCTTAACGAAAAATTTCACATGTTCAACAAATAATGGGCTTTTGGATTTAACACGATTCAGGCAGGGAAATGGTTGAATTTACCAGTAGTGTGAAAGAAATAACGTTGAATCTTGAGAATAAGAATGCAAGTATTGTAGTCTTTTGATTGTGATACCGCTATTAAAGAAGGAGATATTGTCTAGTACACTGCTGTCATAAAGTTTCATTGTTTGTTCCGTCATCAACCCTATCTGTGTTTCTACAATGTCTTAAGAACACATTCATTCTTCAGCAGTAGAGAGATCGTCTTCTTTTCCCAGATTCCTCACCCCTCCTAGTACTTTGCCTAAAGTCCCCGAAGTCAAAGAAAGTGGTAGAAACAACAGTTGTGGGGGCAGAAAATCAGCAATCTTGTTGGCCCTTCTCGTATTTAATCACCAATTCAAACTCTTGCAGGAACTGAGCTCACTTCATATGATCTGCCTCTTGAAGCTTGGCCTGCGTCTGTAGAAACTAAGGGGGCTTGTGATAAAAGTGAACAATCATCTCCTTCTGGGCATGTTTGATATCGGTGAAAATAGTTTTGTGAATATTTTTTCACATTAAAGAACTCTCCCATGTAACTAGGTGTGGGAGTTTTTTCACAACATATATTCCAAATGCATTTTTTCCAGACAAATTAGCAGCCAATTGGTGTGAAAAAAAATCCTACACTTAACCACACGAGGGAATTCTTTGATGTGAAAATATTTTCATACATACCAAAAACTCCCACACCTAATCACATGAGGGAATTTTTTGATGTGAAAATATTTTCAGACAACATGAATAGTTTGTCAAGTCCGTATGAAAAAACTTCCATGAAAATTTTTTCATATGAAATAACTCTCCATGTCATGAGGCATGGAAGTTTTTTCACACCAATTGGTCCACAGTCGAAAAGTTCACTATGAAAATGGACTAATTGGTGTGAAAAATCTTCCATACCTCCTAACATGGAGAAGTTCTCTCATAAGAAAAATTTTCATGAAATAATTTTTATATGAACCAAACGTACCCTGAAATTCCTAATTGCCGAAGAATGATTTATTCCATGATTAGAGAGAATAATCAGAGGATAATACGTAAACTTGATTTCAAGAAAGGCTTATTATAGAGTCGATTGTATGTGTTGTTGTAGATGATGGTTATAGTGGGTTTTGGCGATAGATGGACGCTTGGATATGGGGATCTCTTTATAATAACCCATTTTTTATTCTTGCTAATGAGAGTCAGAAAGGTTTCTTTTAAGCTAGTAGAGGAGTTTGACATGAAAATCCTTTATCGCCCTCCTTATTTACTATCATGGCTAAAACTTTTACCAAAAATGCTGATATGTGTTGAAAATCAAGGTTCGTTTTCAAACGTTTTCTATTATAGACAAAGACTTAAAAGATTTTGCTTCTACAATATGTTGATTACACCCTTAGTGATTCTTACAAAATGAAAATTTGAAATCCAAGACATTTCCTAAAATTTTTAACGTCTCTGACTTGAAGGTAAATTTGGGTAAGACCAAGATGGTGGACATTGCTTGTGGCGAGGAGGAAGCCGGGAAGTCGGCAAATATTTTGGAGTATGGAGCTGATCAACTGCCAATTAGATATTTGGGTTTGCCTCTAAGCGAGAATTCCAAGAGTAATTAGAGACCCTTTCATTCAAAGATTTCGCGTCAAACTTGATATATGGAAGGCCAAATATTTGTCATTGGGAAGAAGAATAACTTATAATCAAACCCATTGTGGTCTACTTCATGTCCTTGTTTTACATAACTAGTGATATTGTGAAGAAGTTAGATGGTGATGATGAGGAAATTCCGTTGGGGTCGGAATGAAGATACGAACGGTTTTCATCTTGTTGTACACAAAGGTTTGTACATTCAAAAGATATGGAGATTTGGGTGCTAGAAAGTTGAAGTATACGAATACTTCGTTGAATGTCCAAAAAAGTATATGAATATTGCTTTGATGGCAAAATGGTGGTAATAGGGGATGAACTATGGAAGGAAGTGCTTATCAACAAGAATGGTTGGATAAGGATTCTCAGTTGATAGGTATGATCTCTTCTAATCCGAGCGTTTCACCATGATATAGGGGCATAGCCATTGTGGAGTGGTATACTTAGTGTTGTAAGTCGATATTTTTCGAAAAATTAGACGAAAGAGTGGGTAGGGGACTTCTATCATTTTTTGGCAGCAAAAGTGGATTGTTGATAGACCTTTACAGTTCAAAAGGGCACAAAATAGATATGCCAAGGTTGTGGCGACCATGAAATCCTCTTCTATGATAAGAATGAGATGGAATGATCTGCAAAGTCATGGAAATTGCCCGTCCCTCTTAAGTTCAAGCTTTTATGTGGATTTTATCTTCCAATAAGTGTTTTAACTGTTTATCTATTGAGGAAAAGGAGAATGATTGTCACTAATGTCTATTTGTTATGTAAACAAGATGAGGAAACGACAGACCATTTATTTGTTCACTATGAGCATATTCGGAACACCTAGGAATCGGCCATGAAATCTTTGGAGCTTAATTTAACCTTTCCAAATCATGCCTTTCAAATTCTCAACTCACTGTGGGTACATTTTTTGCCAAAGGCAGGTATGTGGAAAATTATAAGAGCTGCCTTGTTATGGGAAGTTAGGAAGGAGATCAATAGAAGGCCTTTTGAAAGTTGTTGTCTTGAAGGGGAACAGGTGAAGAATAGGATTCAAGTGCAGGTGCATCACAGAGGAGTGTTGGGGACTCTGGTGAATGGACCTTATGTGTAAACTAAATGAGGTAGCCACAGAGATTAGGTGGTTTGAACTTCACCTCCTAGTGGTTGCTTCAAATTGAACTTTAATGGCCTAGCAGGAATAAGGGGGATTGATTAGAGACTCTATTGGTAACATTTTTAGCAGCATTGCTGGACCGGGGGAGATCACGGCCAATGAGGCTGAGTTGAGAGCAATATTGTCACCTTCTTTTTTTCTTTTTATTATTATTATTTTTCTAAGTGTTTCAAGGTGAGTTTCTTTAAATGTTCTAAAATGGTGCAGAAGTGAACAAGGAAGTCCATGATTTTTGCAGTTCATTGTCAATGAGATCGAGGACTTGTGCTTTGGTAGAAACATATATTTTGTCTATATTTATTGAGATGCTAATCAAGAGGTGGATATGTTGGCAAGGGAGGTGGCCTTTTTATCTATTACATATAATTCAATTTGATTCATAACCTGGCTGCTTAGAATATCTTGTATTAATGGTAAGTTTAAATACAATATAAGAATTAATGATTTATTTTCATATTTTTCTATATGCAATTTGTCTATTTAAGACAAATTTGTATATTCATATTGATTATTAGACACGATGAGTCTTTTTAGAAAAACTTGAGACTTCTTCACATAATATCAGAGCTAGAACCCTTTTATCTGTTTTCTTCTTCGGATCCTTTCTCCGTAATTTCTCGAATCCTGAGATTGATTGTGTTTTTTCTCCGCTTCTCTCTCTGCGTCCACTAAAACCCATTGCCCTGTTTTTACTTTCCCCCGTCGTACAAAAAGTGAGTTTCTTTTTTTTTTACACCGTGTCAACTTAAATGCAAAAGTAGGAGTGACTTTTGTGAAAAGTTTTCTTTTAACTTGACCGGCCATGTCGTTGGCTTTACCTTGAAGGACCTTATTGTGCTAAATTGAGCCTTAGGTTTCTCTTCACCTCTTTCTAAAGGGGCTTTGTGCTTAGTTTAGGTTTATGTTATTGTAAGGGGTTATAGTTAGATTTGTGATGTTCTGGGTCTATATGTGAGTGTGAGTGCTTGCTTATCTCATTGCTTTATTTCTTTTTCTTTCCCTTTTGGCTCTTTCATGTAGAGTTTTACTTTGGAAGAAAGTTACATGTAGACGCATTACATTTCTGTGAAAAAAAAAACCCTCTGAAAATTTGTTCAAAAAAGAATTTTTTTTTTTTAGTTCATCTTCACGTGTCTGTTCTTATTTGTATGATCGAGTTTTTTTGTTCTATTACTCAATCATGTTTGTCCTGGTCTGTGAGCTACTGAATCCTTCTCGGATCCACACCGAGTTCTGTTGGCTCTTCCAAGTGCCATTCTGTTTTCTCAGGTATCTCGACTGCTTTGTTTAGAATTTTTGTTTGATTGATCTAGCCTACTCTAATATGACCCTCAGTTCCTGAAGCCATCTATTCTTGAAGCTTGTTAATCCGTCGTTGCTTTCTCTATTTGTTGATCAAGCAATTTGAGCATGGCAACCATTGCATCTACTGGTCATGTTATACACCTAAAGTTCCAACTGCTCATTTCAACAATTAGTATTCAAACTCTAGTTGTTCTCTTTCATAGCATATTGAGTTTGGGGTTGAGTGTGAAAGGCTAATATATATTATCTACAAGATTAATACGCAAGGAGCATATTTTAATGAGAATGGTAGATACAATATCTTATATTTATGGTAAATATGGGTATAGAAATGTGTGATTCATTTTATGAACAATATTTCCTTCTTTTTATGTGTACCGATATTAAGAAGGTGGTTCATTACATATGTTAGTTTCTTTAGTAGTACATAATTTTGTAACTCTATAAATTAGGGTGTTCACATATTCGATAACTCGGTAGCTTCACTGATGTATTCGTTCGTCTTGCGGTACTTCTCTCTCATTAGTTTGGGCCTTTCGTTCAGGCCTTCAGTACAACTCTTTCTCTGTTCGATATCTTTATCTGATCTCTTTCTCTCTCAGATCTCTCTTAGGCCATATTTTCCCTCAAATCTATCTCTCTACTTATCTCAATCTATCTCTCCCTACTTTCTCTCTCTCTCTCGGACTCTTATCTCTTCTCTCTCTACTTATCTATCTCTCACGATCTCTCTCTCTTTTATTTCTTCGGGTGCTTGGACATGGTTGCCCTCTCTCCCTTATCCCTCTCGTCTCTTATCTCTCTAGACTTTTTACTCTCTTTCCATCTTATGTATTGGGTTTTAAGTCTCACTCATATAGAAATCTTGGGTATTAGGTTTTCTTCACAAATATTATAAAACCTCATAAATCTTGGATATTGGGTTTTACTTTCTCTGGCATAAAGATTGTAAAAACTCGGGGCCTTCAAAACGTCAAATATGCTTGACGATATCCTGTCCATCTAGTTTTGTCTCTACCCAACTGAACGACCTTTTATCTTTTTGGAGTTTCTCTTTCACAGAAGGGAGGTGGCCTTTTACTATGTTACTTGTAATCCAATTTGATTCATAATTTGGCTGCTTAGTAGCCAGGCCTTCTTGTATATTATTGAATTAGTACTATGCTGAAGTATAAAGGAAAAATATTTGGCATGGACATATGCATAAAATGGATTTCAAGTCCTTGAAATAATGTATCTTGCAATATATAAACACCAAGATCTGCACTATTTTTGGAGCATTAAATTTTACAATTAGGTGTGTGTGAAAAATGATTTTCATGCCATCATATAGGTTTTCAACACCATAATTACATCTTCTGGCTTGAGTTGGAGGTGCACTTGTAAACCATACCCTTATGAAAATATACCACAATTGGGTTATCATCCAAACATGGGAAAAGGTAAAATGGGGTTACCATTCACTTTTAAACCATACCCTTATGGAAATATACCACAATTGGGTAGTCATCCAAACATGGGAAAAGGTAAAATGGGGTTACTATTCACTTTTAAACCATACCCTTATGGAAATATACCACAATTGGCTAGTCATCCAAACATGGGAAAAGGTAAAATAGGGTTGCCATTTTAAAAGCAAAAGATTATTGGAGGTGCACTTGTAAACCATAAACCCTCATGAAAAAATACCACAATTTGGTAGTCATCCAAACATGGGAAAATGGAAAATACTATTTTAAAACCAAAAGATTATGTGCTTCTGCAGGAGCATATTTCAGATTTACAGCCTTAGCCAAAACCCCTACTTAGAGTCTTTTGAGGAACTCGAATTTTTGGAGATAACCACCTCAAGTAGCCACCAACCAAAAAGATAAGACAAAATTCCGTGTGTTATAGTGTGCTACTCGGTATAAATTTTGGAGGGCTATATTTAAGTGTTTAGGAACTTAAAAGTCAATTACTCTTGTATAAAAGCAGTCATTTGCATGTTTTTAAGTGGATTTCAAATTTTCGGTTGGAGAAAATCCTCCAAGATAGGTATTTTCCCTGGGGATAATATGCACAGTATGATCACGCATGAGCGTACATGTTATGCATTGCTCTCTAAAAAAGTGTGGTTTTTGTAGAGTGGTAGCCACGTTGCGGCTTTGGTCGTGTGGAATACTTTTCCTTAGAATATTGCATACTTAAGATTGTTACCCGCGCCCTTTTGGGAGAAAGTTAAATGTATTCATATTTAAATGCGGCCCCCTTTCATAAAAGTCTATTTTAAGGTGGATTTAGGAGGTGACATAAATTCTAAGGAACTCTAGATGCATTTTGGCTTTAGATCTATGATTTGTCACTAAACATTAGTGATATAAATGGTGAGAACGATAAAAAAATAGAATTTTGGATACTATAATTTGATATTTAAAATATATATTCTTTTGACATATTCGCGATTGTGATGGTCAGATTTGTGAACACAAAACATCCAGAATCCATATCTAAGATAAAGTTTTCAAATGGTGATCCCAAACTCATCCTGATTTTTCTCCCTTTTTGATTTCTCAATCTAGGGACCTTTTAGCGTGTAAGCCAAACGGCCCTTACCCATTTGTCCTTAGATTCCCATATTCAAGCCTTGTGATAAATCATGTTTGGGATTAACTTTATACGCTTAAGGACTCATACAATAATATATCTAAGCATATCTGATGGTCAATATTGTATTTTGTATTTACGTTTTAGTTTTTGTTTTTTTTATAAACGCAAATCACCTAAAATTTGGAGCCTTCTCATGATGGTGCAACTAATAAAAACATAAAAAAAAGAATCATAAAAACTAAATTGATCAAAATTCCCCTCAATCTTTTAGATGTAGTTTAGTCAATTTATTTTTGGTGAATTATTTTTAAAATAATTTTATTAGGTATGTAATTTTCAAGAGTAAACATCTCAAATTTCAAGTAATTTGCATTTGTATAAAAAAATAATAATTCAAAAATTAAAAAACGATTGTGACCACTTGATAAGCTCAAATTCAATCTAAGATGTTGGGCACAAACTATTGCATCAGCCCTCGGGATGACAAATACTTTTTCCTCATGTCTTATGGTATAAAATAATCATGTTATCCACCGATGCATTTCCAACAATGGATGATGGAGATCTAGCATACAAAACACAAGCCCATACTGCGCTCTATCATAAAAAACGGTAGTCTACCCTGTATCTATTATACACAACCAGTGGCATATCAATGTAATATATTCTTTACTTCATTTATCCCCCTAGATCTTTGCTGCATTTAATTAAACATTTCAAATTTTTGCTAATCTTTTCTTGTGCGGGATCAATGAATTTGGGATGTTTTGGGTATTAAATCAGGCAAGAACCAGGAAGGATATGTTGCACAAAATAGTTTCCATGTATGTTTGATGAGCGTACAATGTATATGAGAGGACAAGAATGGTGTATGATAAATACATAGGTTAGATAACTTTTAAGGCTCATGATTGCAAAGGTCGGGGTGATCGATTTGCCGAATTTGAGATTGTAAATCCATCACCAAGATGGATTTTGAACAGTGGAGCATGAATCCATAAAAGCACTAGGTTGGAGAATTGGTGGTTGAGGAGACGGCCGTCTCAACTCAACCTCCACTTTCATCATAACATCATCATCATCAAAGCTTTTTTTCAACTAAGTAGAGTCGGCTACTAAAATTCTTTTCCGACATTATGCTATATGAAGCCCATCTATCAAAAAAACAAAAAAAAAAAAATCCGTAAAAGCACCCTACCGTCACCTAAGCATATCAATTTGATTTACGGGTAGCGTTTTCGCCCGTCCAAACAAAGGCACTTTTTTTTTTGAAATAAAAAAAAGGCACTTAATTTAATGAATCTACCTTTCCAAAATCCATCTTGAACGAGGAATGAGGATCCAAAACTTTATATATCCGTTATATCAATCGTCACCATTACGAATCTAAAAAAAAAAAAAAATTACTTTTCTCATATGATCCATTTAAGTTATTTACATACATAAAATCAATACAATTTATTTAAGCTTCAAATTCATTGAGCGGAAATGGAAATCTACGATGCGTTTTGAACCTTGAAAACCCTTGAAAACCAGGACGGATGCATGAACAGGCAGGTTCACCAAAAACTTTTGGTTGATTAAAACATTCACTATAAAAAAAAAGATAAATAACATGCTTAAAAGCATATAATATGATTTTCTAACGAAAAAAAACTCTTATCAAGAAGCGCAACTTCCACAACAGATAAAATTTATAATTCCACCCAACATACTCTTTTGGTATAATCTCTCGTTTTCCTCAAACCACATGAATAATTTGCACGCAATCCCACTGATTGCGGTATAAGCACATATATATATATAGAGAGAGGTTTTACAGGGAAGGTTATATAAAATTCCAAACGAAGAGAGAGAGGCTTAACAGTATTTGAAATGGCGGTGAGCAAACAGAACATATAAATGCCTGGTGCGCATTCACGTCACCCAATAAACCCGGTTTTCAAGGCCATGTCATTCTCTACTCTCGTTGCTTCCTTTTTCTCGTATACACGACGGATACCCTTTGTTCGGTAGCTCCAGAAGCAGCACTCAGCTTTTTGTGTTCTTTCAAGGTCCTTCAGTTTTCTTCTAACCAGGTGAGAGAAATCTCTCTCTCTCTCTCTCTCTCCTTACTTGAACATCTGCAAATGCGTTCTTCGATTATAGATATAGAGTAGCTTAAAGATTTATGGGCTTCGTCTAATGTATCCTAGGTTTTTCGACTCTTCGGATTCATCTTCAATTTTTTTTACAAGCCAGAGGTTCAGAAATCATCTTTGATTTCAAGTAAGAGAAGTTGAGAATTCATATCTCTTGTATTTGCTGGATAACCGGCCCATATTTGTGTTTTTCGCATTAAAATCCATGAAAAGTGTGCGTTTAGTTGTATCCTCCGTTTCCAAATTATGGTTCTTGTGCATTTTCCTCTTTTTCCGAGTTTGGGGCATGTTTTCTTCTGATCGGAGATGAACACGCCTAATAAATTAATAAATGCAATTGTATTTCTCAAAAGTAAGCTACCATCCTCTCTAAACTTTTAAACTTTAGACTGCAATCTCTGAAATTTGCCCAAGCCTTATTCTACACCTTTAGCTCATTCTACTTTGTTATTTGCTTTTGGTTCTCCCTTTTTGATTCGTTCTGCTTTATCATTGACTAAAACCTTTCAAAGTGATGGGGCACTTGGCCAATTCTGAGAGTTTGAAATGACTTAATACCCTCTTAGAAATATGTGTTGAAATTGGTAAATGAAGATTTGAAAGGACTCAAAGTCTTTTCAAAACCTGCTTAAAGATTGCCAATGCCTTCATGTGTATCGTAATTACAGGAAGATATGTAAACATACATTAGGAGCCCAAAGTACAACATGGAATTGCATCATCAAAGCAACTGAGAGATTCACTTGCACTCATAAGTAACCTTACTAGCTCATATATACAGTAGTTTGGGATTTCTTTAATGCTTGACCACCATGAAAGATGAAGGTGAAGATTAAACATGATGCACTTCCTTTCATTCTGCTAATCGTTCCTTTTGTGTCTTTTTCTTAGTATTGTGGATTTTTGCTTATGTATTTCAAAAATGAGTAATTACGCCATGGCCGGTCATGCTAGTCCAGAGCCCGGATAAAGGACGAGGGTTGTGTTAGGCAGGACAGCCAGCGTAAAACTTTGCCACATCATTTTCATGAATCTTGAATATATGAATGGCGGAGTAGGATTCGTGTAGCCAACCTCGAATAGTTGGGATAAGGTTCGGATGATGATGATTGTAAAATTTGAGTATTTTGAGTTTATGGTGATGGTACCATCAGATTTAGCAGCATGGAATTGAGATTTGGAAATGATATTATTTTTTATTCTCTATGGTTGTTACATCTTATTGTTGGATTCTATAGGCGAATTCTTACGCGGGAACATAAAAACACATACGAAATCAAAAAGGTCTAATAGAGGTTACATACATTTTTCAAATTTGATTGCTATTTTTGTGGCTGTTTTGGGCCTCGAGGTCCATGCACGCGGTTATAATAATAGGAGTACAATCTCACAACATTGCTCTTGAACCTTGATGCACTGCCTGAGCGTTCTTGCTCATTACTAGGGTTTCAAATGATAGAGAGCAAGGATGGAAGATAGAGAATCATGGGCTATAGAAAGAGCGAAATTACACATGAGGTCGCCCAAAAACAAAAGCTCAATCTCTTTACAACTCTTTATGTTAAGGATCCCATATCTCTCCAAGGGGATTATCCTTTCCTAAATAGAATAGGATTCCCTATTCCACCTCTATCCTTATTTGGAAGTCCTTGTCACAAAGTATTCTAACCTTTTTTGGACTTTCTCTTTCTCTAGTCTAAACAATGCAACAAATAACAAATGGGTCCCCCCCCACAAGTGGTGGACCCAAGAAATCCAACATTAGAGAAATGAGATCATTTGTTGCTGATAATTGGATTGCCGCCATGACTTAAGAGATTAGTTCCATGGAGAAGAATCAAGTTTGGGAACTCATGAATCTTCCTCAAAGTAGAAAGGGCATTAAGAACAAGTGGGCCTAAAAACTTTAAGAGGAACGCTGATGGAGCTATATATGAGAACATGACCCGATTGATGGTGAAAGAGTTCACTCAATTGAGTATGTGGATTATGATGAGATGTTCTCCTTGGTGGTGAGAATGATCTCAATTTGCCTCACGTTTGCCAATATAATGATTTTGGCTTTGGATTTATTATGTAATATTTATCAAACTTCTTGGTCTAAGAAGGGTGATGACCTTAAACTTTCCCTTAACTCATCCCATGGCTGGGTAAAAGGGCATGATTTTGTTAGGTAGACAACTAACATAAAATTTTGCCAAAACTCATCAAGAATCCTGATAAGCTTATAGTATATGGAGACTTATGGCCTCACTGAAGATATGGCTTTTAATAGAACAGAATGGAGAACCATGATTCATGTAGCTGACCCCTATTAATTGGGAAAAAGCTAAAATGATGATGATGATGATTTATAAAAGTTCCATTTTATCAATTGCTTTTGCCTTCTTCTTAAATATAAGATAGCGTAACGTATATAATCATCATCCGAGCCTTTATTCTAACTATTTGGGGTCGACTGTAACATAATATAATATAAAATATATGCTATATGTATTTATATACACACACATAGGATAATATAATATAGTATAATAGTCTCAAGCCCAAATGAGAAAGGAGGAGTGTTTAATTAGGTTGGCAGCCAGCAGAAAACTTTTCCCACCTCCTTATCATGAAGTCGACCCCAAATAGTTGAGATAAGGTTCAGATGATGATGATAATGATAATTGAAGATTGATGATAGTAATAATAGTTTAGTACAAACTTCATTTTTCCCACGACAAAGACTGAAAATTTGGTGAACAATTATCCTAAATCTTATAAGGGCCTTTCCCTTGGTGGTCTTTCTGGGTTTATGTACTATTGATAAAGTAAATATATATATGTAATTTCTATTGACATCTAATTTAACCATATGGTTGTTTGAGATGACATTCCTTAACATGGATATGTCATCAATGATAGCTGGAGAGTATTATGATCTTTTGATTGCAGGATGATGAGATACTAATGGCAAGTTGATGATTAATGCTAGTTATGAGTGAATGTCCTCCAAATTTGGTGTAAAGGACATGAAAGAGGTGCATTATGTGTTTGATGTGTGATTGAGGACGATCATTCTAAGAGGCTCCTTAGTTTGTCTCAAGAGACTTACATTGTGGAAATCTTAGAACGATTCAAGGTGCATGATTGTGAGCCCATCGATATTTTTGTCAACAAGGGCAATGTTCTTAGCCTAAATCTCTGTTCTAAGATGGAGGCTAGAAAGAGAATTAATGATCCATATAGCCTTATTTGTATATAAAAGTGCAATCTTATGGATGCCATGTTCTATATGCGACTCCATGTGCTGTAGGACTCATAGGCCTCTACCAAAGGAACTTGGGTTCTTAACGTTGGCAGGCTGTCAAACTGATACTTTGATATCTGCCAGAAATCGCAGACTACTTACATATCTTTTTGGGAAATGATCTTCCGTTGTGAGGATAGAGAAAGTTCTATTGAATGGGTGATCTCGATGAGTGATGGAACACATCAAAATATGTTTTCAATTTAAGAGTGGGAGCAATTCTCTAGAGGAAATAGTTACATATATGCGGGGTATTATCTATAGTAGAATCAAAGTATGTAACTTGTTGTGTAGTATCACATGAGGGGATGTGGCTCAAGAGGAGCTTCCGAAGCTTAGGGATCCATTGAGTGTTGGAGAGCCCATGAGCATGCACAACTTTGTTGGCATTTGCCAATGATCTCGAGTATCACATTATGATGTAGTATGTAGAACTTATGTATCACTATGTGGCGAGATGACACGAAGAGGGAAGAGGCAGGCACGACTCACTTGTCACATGCAAGATGGTAGCAGATTTCATGAGTAAGTCTACAACGTAACAAAAGTGTGGCACTCATGTCCAGGGATTCGAACCTGGGAGCCCTTAATTGGCTTTTTGGATTGGCGTTTACCAATTATTTGAAAGATTTATGGCATTTTGGTTTGTCAGATGCATGTATACATAGTTTGGATGCACATTCACACTTGTGCACTTGGATGCTTGTTCATTGTGAGATAAATTGTGGCAGGCAAGGTTTACTTTTCATGTGGCATTGACCGCCCTCAGTATTAGGGACCTCTAAGAATTAGATACATATGGGGTATGTGAGTATCGTCTTGATGAGAGATCAATATGAGATTTGGGAAGCAACATGATACACATGACATTCTAGCAGATTGTCAGCGTATATGATAGTCTGGTATGATCATCAAGGATGCTCAGGTTAGTTGCTTGAGTGCAACCGTGGGGCACATTGGTTGCAAAGGTATGCATAAATGTGATTGAAATAAGACCTACATGGTATAAATCATAGTACTTACCAGTGTTTTAAAATGCGGCCAAAAGCGTTAGGGGGGCTGATACGGCGATGCCGCTCGATGCGGTCTAGATGTGGGTGCATCGCGACGATACAGTTAATAAATATAAAAAAATTCTAAAAAAATAGGTTAATGCATAGAAAAAAATATGAAGATGATATATGCGATAGTAGATATTTAGATTATTCATTAACTCCGAAAGTATTAATTGTCGTAGATTTTGTATCCACTATCCTCTGATAGAAACTAAAAACTTGAAACTAGCTTCATAAAACATTCAACAATCAATAACCATAAGCACAAATCTGCCACCAAAAACTTTAAAATTACAAATTTTATAAATTCTTTAATCTTGAAAAGAATCCATGAAGTTCTTTGATTCGATTTGTATACTTTTTATAAACTTTATAAATTTATAAAAATGTTGTAACTTTACGATATTAGAGCATTTATGAAGATCAATAAATTTTATAAACTCATTAATTTGTAACTTTATTGTATTAGTCCATGAAACTCTTTAAAGTTACAAATTTTATTTGAAAAGTATTGGGAAAAGTTCTTTGATTTGTAACTTTTAGTTTGTAGTATCTCGTATTACAAATCAAAGAACTTCAACAAATCAAATTTCCGCCCAAATTTTTTTTGATTGAATCAATCCAATAAAAGCCACAGATGTGGCTGAAAAATGTTGTTTGGGTGGTTTAATATCTCCCCCCCCCCCCTCCCCCCCAAAAAACCCTTTCCCCCCATTTTCAAAGGTCAAAATGACCTTGTTGCCCTTGCCCGAGGGGTGCAATTTTGAAAAAAATGGTGGACAGATTATGCGGTCTGATGTGGTCGATGCGGGATTCGGCTATGATGTAGAGGGATGCAGCTTTGATGCAGGCACATCTCTGCAAACCGCATATGTGGGAAAGTGCGATGCGCTGGGTGGCGCATAGCGCCTATTGTGGCCGCATTTTAAAACATTGGTACTTACACTATTTTGACTATGGTATATGACTCATACCACATGTTCTTAGCGAAACCACTATTAGGTGATAGGATATTCTATTTTCCCTATTATATTGTGTGAGATTAAGTGACTCTGAGTATCCTCATTAACTTGATACTATATTAGGAAGTGGAGTTACTTTAGCGGTCCATCCCCATGGTCATGTATGATTTGGCCATGTTGGAAGTAGAGCTAGGAAAGCATCAAATCAAAATGGGAAAATAATAGGACTAGGGGAAGACTATTGGCATCATACTGGTTGGCTCTCGAAGAACCAATACAGACATGAAACTCTTCAGCCATGGCAATAGGAAAGTTTTTACTGAGAATTTTCTTTTGCAAAATTGTATTGGAAAAACCATAACATAATATATTATATTGTTTGCAAATGAATTTCTTGGGGCAATAGGAAAGTTTTTACCGAGAATTTTCTTTTGCAAAATCGTATTGGAAAAACTATAATATAATATATTATTTGCAAATGAATTTCTTGGCATGCACGAGAATGATGCTTTATTGAATGAGTGGAAGTGATCATAAGAGTTGAGTTGTATCTGAAGCATATAAAGCTCATGAGGGTTTAGTTAAGATACTCAATCTGGTGGGTTGAATATCTAGGGTAGGCTGAAGCAATTTTATATAGAGAGAAGATATATTCCACATTAGTTAGATAAAACTTAATGTGGTTTTCTCTACAGGTGCATTGCTTGTTGAGGTTTTATGGTATATTTCCTGTTAGAGTATTAGAAAGTTCTTGCACTATGGTGTATCATCAAGTGATGATGGGATACTGGCATCTTTATGTGCACCCATTGCAGGAATGTCGGATTTGTTGACTTGATACTATATTAGGAAGTGGAGCTACTTTAGCGGTCCATCCCCATGGGCCAGGTTGGAAGTAGAGCTAGGTTGGAAGTAGACCTACTTTGGCCAGGTTGGAAGTAGAATTAGGAAAGCATCAAGTGAAAAAGGAAAAATAATAGGTCTAGGGGAAGACCATTGGCATCACACTGGTTGCCGCTTCGAGAATTTTCTTTTGCAAAATTGTATTGGAAAAACTATAATATAATATATTATTTATTTGCAAATGAATTTCTTGGCTTGCACGAGAATGATGCCTTATTGTATGAGTGGAAGTGATCATAAGAGTTGAGTTGTATCATGAGCATATAAAGCTCATGAGGGATTAGTTAAGATACCCAATCTGGTGGGTTAAATGTCTAGGGTAGGTTGAAGCAATTATTTATAGAGAGAAGAGGTATTCCACGTTAGTTAGATGAAACTTAATGTGGTTCTCTTTGCAGATGCGTTGCTCCTTTAGGTTTTATGGTATATTTTCTGGTAGATTATAAGAGAGTTCTTGTACTATTATGTATCAGCAAGTGATGATGGGGTACTGGCGTCGTTGTGTGCACGCACTGCAGGAATGTTGGATTTGTTGGATTGGTTTCTTGTGGATGGGACCTATTTGTCATTTGTTGTATTGTCTACGTTATAAAGATAAAGTTGGAAAAAGGTTGGAATCCTTTATGTTTAGGATTTCCAAATAATAATGATAGAGGTGGTGTAGCAAATCCTATCCTATTTAAGAAAGGGTATCCACCTCGGAGAGATATGGGATCCTCTGTATAAGGAGTTGTAGAGAGAGAGAGCATTGTAGTCTTTTTTTGGGTGAACCCGCGTGCAATTTTTCCCTCTCTATAGAACCCATGTTTCTCTCTTTGCCATCTTTGTCCTCTCTCCCCTGAAAACCTAGTTAAAAAAATGGACCCCTTGAAGAAAAAACTCTTGAACTGTCCACAAGCTTGCGATTTGCATTGTAAAATTGTACTTCAGCTTCTAATCACGAGGCCAAATTGAGCATGCGAGTATCGAACTGTCAACCTAGAGTAGCCATGTGCATATTAAGAAAAAGGAGATCCACACCAACTGCGAAAAGGGCGATCAAACTCGACAATGGTATATAACCTCTTTTAGATCCTTATAAGTTTGTGAATGTTTTTGTGTTTCCGCTTAAAGGTTTGCCTACAGAATCCAACACTTACACATGTGAATTTTGATTCAACATTTACCTAGTTACTTTCAAACTCTAGATTTCTCGTTTTTAAATTGTTGATGTTCAATTGATTATACACATACTTTATATAAAGTATAAAATTTATTATATTTTACATGCATATATTTTAGATGCAATATAGGCATCTATTTTTATGTCCTGTATGTATGTATGTATGTATGTATGTATGTATATATGTTTTGGGTCTCAAGCCCACTTGGGCAGCTAGTCTCCTTGGCCACCTAGGAACCATCTAGAGGTTTTTAAAACATTGGCTGCAATAGCTTCAAGTGGATTTGATAGAAAAGGCTGCTTGCATGAAGATTTAACTGTAAATGTCAACAATCCATTCCCTTGGACAATTTATCGTGGACACTTGTAATTTAGAATCACAGAGAGTCAGTATTTTGGAATGCTGAATATAAGAATAAGATACATATTGTCATCTTCGTGAGAATGAGTCTTGCTTCAGAATATGTGAGGTTTTGGAAAATTGATATGGTTTATTTTGTTTTTGACTATATAGGATGAAGAATCTTGGGAGATTTACTCATTACATGCAGAAGATTATCACTGACAATGTCCCTTTATCATTGCTTGAAAAAGGCCAAAATCGTGTAATAGATGCTTCTCTTACTCTTATTCGTGAAAGGGCTAGATTAAAGGTATGATATCATGTGATGTTGATCAATTTCATTGTAATTCCACAAATCAGATCCAAGGGGACCTTTTATATACCCCTATGTACACACACTTGAGATTTATTCAAGTGACAAAACTCTCTTCCATATATTCATGTCTATCAAGCTTTCCGTTTCAATGTCCTTGTTAATTGATATAGATGGTCCCACCCACCGAGTAGTACTGGTGGTTGCATACAATTGGAATGTCAAACCTGCAGTATGATTGTTGTAATGTTAACAATGGGATTATCTAAATCTGATACATAATTTGTTGATCGTATTAGTGTTTATTAGAATCATATGGGTTCTTTTCTTTTACTGTTGAGTTACATGTTTTTATTTTTTGCTTATTTTCTTCATTTACATCACACCAAATGGCCCATTTGGAATATGCTTCCCTTCTTTTCCTATATAAAATGCCAATTACTTACCTCTTTGTTGTTCTCTAAGTTCTGTTATCAAACTATTATTTTATTAACCAGGGGGAGCTTTTGCGTGCTTTGGGAGGTTGTGTAGCATCATCTTCACTTCTTGGAGTTCCAGTTGGACACAACTCATCTTTCCTTCAAGGACCAGCATTTGCTCCTCCTCGTATTAGAGAAGCAATCTGGTGTGGTAGCACGAACTCCACCACTGAAACTGGTATGATATGATTGATTTTTCTATTCTCTCTCAGTAGACCTGTTCATCATGCAAAGATTATGTAATAGGACATAGCATTATATCCGTGTGTGGTTTCATTTTCCCTTACATATCTTGAAAGGCTTCTCATCCCATTTGCTCATCTTATTCTAACTTAAGGATATGATGTCAGGGTCCAATCATATGACCTGTGATTTAGGTTTGTAGATCAAAATGGGTGGTTACACATCCCATCCTACCCTAATTCACTTCAGCAAAGACAAACGCTCTTATACTCATAGTTCTTTATTGTCCTGTATTAGGTGAGAAATCATTGTCTCTTTGGGAAAACTGATCTTAGAGTTTGCACTATATTGCTCATCTCCTTTTATATTCTTCATGAATATCTCCTAGAGAAATTGGGAATGGTGAAATGAGTCAATTCCAATGCATATGAATAGAACCTGAAATCTAACCGATCCCAAACAACAATAGAAAAAAGTTCAATAAATAGTAATTCCTATATGTATGTATCAGATGAAAGACAAGAATATTAAAAGAGAATCACCATCTCGGTAGTGCTTGGGGTTCTTGATGCCTATTGTTCAACATGAAAATCATAATAACAAATGAATGACCTCATGAAAAGAAATAAACTCAAGAACCAAACTGCTTTGCATTTCTGATGAGCTGAAAATGAATAGATGAGGAAACTGTCCATAGTCCTACATAACTTGCTTCAGAGAACAAATAATAAGGCCTTGTTGTGTCAGGAATCCAATAATAAGTCTAGTGCACCTATAATAGGATGAGTCTGTTTGTCTGAGACTGCTGTTAGGTTATGTTTAGAAGAGCTTCTATGAATCCATTGGTTAAGGTATCATCAATGTCGTGGTGACCAAAATGATGGTCTAGTGTTCCAGTGTGTCTTCTTTTTTTCGAATTATTACCTCCAATGCATAACTGTGAATTAATTCTAAAAGATGCTCCTATTTTGAAAGTTGCGCATAAGATGTTTATGGTTTCAATTTTATGTGTTATTGGAAGAATACATGGTGGAGGGCTGATTTGGTTTTAGGTTAAATGGCTCAGTTGTTGGACCTAAGAAATTTGCAAAACGAATTGGATATACCACACGGCACTCATATGATGTCTATTGATGATGGATATATTACGTCCATGGCATTTATTATGATGGCATAATGTGATATATCTGTCTAGTTCAATATCTTCTCCCTTTGACATTTGAGTAGTCTATCTAATGAACCACACTACTTATTTTCCTATGTTTGCTCTTGCACTTTTTTATTCCTTTTACCACAAGTCATGGCATTGCAGGAAAAGAGTTGAAAGATCCACGAGTATTAACTGATGTTGGTGATGTTCCGGTTCAAGAAATCCGTGATTGTGGAGTTGACGATGATAGATTGATGAACACTATAACTGACTCCGTGAAGTTGGTGATGGATGAAGTATAAACCCTTGTACTACTTTTTGTAATAATAATTGATAGAGTATATGAAGAAGTGTGTGATTTATGTCTACTTGTGGGATGCCTATATAATAATCTCAACTATATAATATTATATTTAGATTATTTTGATGTTATTGTGGTTGTCAATTTGATTGCTTTATTGGGTCCTTCTGTAGAGAGCAAGGATGATTTGTGTACCTTGAGAGTTGTCTTTTCTAAAGCAGGAACTGATATATTTTTTTTCCTTTAATGTATACTTACTTATTATTATACTTATTGTTATTTCTTTGCTAACTAAGATTATGAACCATTCGAAATTGCCCATTATACCCTGTTTTCATTCAATTGAATTGGTTTTTTGACAAAATTTGCAATATAATTTTCTTTCTTTTTACAGTTATTAGACTTTGAAGTTTGAAACCTACTTCCATTATTCAGGGGAGACTTTGGTTTTCTATTTTATTTAAAATATAAAATTATAGTACAAGTAATAAAAATTAAGTAAATTTAAGGAATATAGAATAATATTTCTGAAATAAAACTATCCACACATGCAATTAATTAGTTTTAGTCACACAACAGTTTCATTTAAATTGTCACTGGTCACTTGTCATTACCTTGTATCATTGTGTGTATCAGCTGATTGTTGTCTCTGCCCTGCCAAGTCACATTTGCCACTGTTTATAGTTAAGGGGATTCCTTCACATTTGCGACTGTTTACAGTCAAGGGGATTCCTTTGTCATTTATTTATCTTTCCCTTTTATATGGTAGATGTGTAGATCACTTGAAGGCTACAGAAGCAAGTTAATGAACCATAAAACCTCATCTTCTATAAACTGCCATCTCCACTCCATATACATGGTAACAAAGCAAGACGAGCCCTAAACACACTCTTAGAATGTGTCATAAACATGTAATAGAAAAACTATTCCTTGAAAGAAGATCAGAGTACCCTCGTGAAAATATATGCGAGCATAGCCTAGGATATTTTCTAGGGAAAATTGCATAAAACCCCCAAAAATGAACTTTTTAAGCAATTTACCCCCAACCTAACTTTTCCTAGCAACTTTTTCCCCAAAACCATGTTTCCTAGCAAATATCCCCCCAACTCAAAAAAAAAAAAAGAGACTAAAATACCCCTCCCTTATCTCACACGTTGACTATAGCCGTTTGGCACTTCGCCATGGCAGTCCGGCATTTGAAAGAGGCGGTTCGGCACTTAAGTCATTGATTTGGAACGGTCCGGCACTTCACCATGGCGGTCCGGCACTTCATCATGGCAGTCCGGAGTTTGGAAGAGGCTGTCCAGCATTTGTTTATGGATTAATGAATAGTCCGGCATTTGTGAGCTACGGTCTGGCAAAATTGAAAATTGTGTCTGGAATAGGCAGCCTGGCAGTGTACAGTTCCAGTCCAGCAGAATGGATGGGTCTGGCAATATACAACCGCGGTCCGACGTTTCCTTTTATTGGGATCCGAAAATGATTGTTATGTACTGCCTGTTGATACACTCACACATGTGCACGCGTGTTTCATTACACACTTGCTTGCACACACCGACCGAGGATCTCGTATCCAGCGTAACGCTGTGAGGGGCACCTAGCCTCGAGAGTTGGGGCGGGTGGGGATTGCGTAGCTCTAACTACAGAGCACCCCTCTGTAATCCTCGGACTCAAAGCAAACCCACACATAGTAGGACCCAAAACAAGCCTCCAACAAGGCATCCAGGAAGGGTATTTTCGTCAAAATGATGAACTTTTTGTTTTGGGGGGGTATTTGCTATGAAACTTGATTTTTGGAAAAAATATGCTAAGAAAAATTAGGGTGGGGGTAAAGTGTCTAGAAAGTCTATTTTTGGGGGTTTTATGCAGGTTTCCCTATTTTCTATGTCTGGTGTGGTGTTATGTTTCTTAGAGAATGATGGTTCATTTCTTTATATTATCTGATAACAAAGGATGAGTGTTGTATTTGTTAGTGATATGTACTTCTATTCCTTAGGCTCCGCTGCGCCCACTTGTATTGGGTGGTGACCACTCAATATCATTTCCAGTAGTAAGGGCTGTGGCAGAAAAACTTGGTGGGCCCGTAGATGTTCTTCATTTAGATGCCCATCCAGATATATATCAATCTTTTGAAGGCAACAAATATTCTCATGCTTCTTCATTTGCAAGAATTATGGAGGGTGGCTATGCTCGAAGGCTTCTGCAAGTAAGTTCATTTACTCTGTTTTCTTTTTTTGCATCTAAAACCTTTCGTTCTGTGTGTTCCTGATCTGGATCTAAACCTTGGACATTCATTCTGTGGCCCTTACAACCTACCTACTTGGCCAATGGACCAGCACAAATTTACTCTCTTTTTACCTTATTCCTTTCAAGAAATTTTACATTAACGGTTAGTGATGCATCAACAGTATATTGAAAGGGAAGTGTACATAATCAGTGAACTATGGACAACCTCCAGTCTATATTGGATCATTACTGTCCATTAAATAATGGGTGCTGTGAGGATACATAGTCCCCGATTAGGTTGTCCTTTTCTGAAGGGTTCCACTCTCTGACCATCACTGTACATTTCATGTGATGGTGATGACCTAATGAACTTCGATTTCTCTCAAGAGTCCATTTGATTGCAGTATACTATGAAGATTACTCAATACTAATCACCTCAGATCTGTCCTCTATAAAAGAAGGGTAACCCGTGTATCCATTGGATCCATGATTTTCAGCATTTATTGTCAGTGTCAAGCTCTAATAATATCATAAACTATACGAGAAAAATGAAAACATCGTTGCACAACTGAAGTGCCATTGTGAATTTCACATAATAACTCTCGTGTGCAAGAGAGAGTTTTCTAGTGTTGTACCTATGGGAAAGTCTCAGCTTGCTGGAACTTACTATTTACCACCTGATGTTATGCAGAGTCATGTCTTCTGTATGGATAGGTTTATGGTATATCTATTTTCAATTTATTTTCTTCTTTCTTTTTTTTCTGTGAAGAGATTTCTGCTTGGATTCAATATATATATCCATGAATATAAAATTGAGTAGTGTATTTAGCTTGACAATTAAAATGCCTGGTTTGAGAATAAAGGGCTGTACCGTTGCTGGTCTCGCCTAAGCAAGGTCCCAGGAGGGGTGGGCTGGAAACGGTCCTAACTTTTGGCTTATGCAACAAAGTGGCCGCTCCCAAGACTCGAACCCTCGCTCTTGTGTGGCTCCCTGAGCCTTTTACTAGCACACCAAGTGACAGCCCTTTATACTAGATAACGACCCAAGAGCATGACAATGTTCTTGTTTTTCAGGTAGGTCTTAGGTCAATAACAAAAGAGGGGCATGAGCAAGGGAAGAAGTTTGGTGTGGAGCAATTCGAAATGCAAACTTTCTCAAGAGATCGTGATCTGTTGGAGAATTTGGTCTCTCTCTCTCTCTCTCTCTCTCTCTCTCTTCATGGCGATGCTTATTTGTTTGTTCTATTTTCTTGGATGCAGAAACTAGGTGAAGGTGCAAAGGGAGTGTATATTTCAATAGATGTGGATTGTCTTGATCCAGCATTTGCCCCTGGTGTCTCTCACATTGAGCCAGGGGGCCTCTCATTCCGAGACGTCCTCAACATTCTTCATAACCTCCAAGGCGATGTGGTTGCTGCCGATGTTGTGGAGTTCAATCCTCAACGTGACACTGTTGATGGCATGACCGCCATGGTTGCCGCCAAGCTCGTTAGAGAACTAGCAGCAAAGATGTCCAAATGACACCCCCCACTACCCTCCGTACCGGCCCCACTATAATTGCCTGAAACCATACCTAAATCCTCATAAGCAATTCTTTTCTTCTCCAGTTTATTGTGTACTTCTAGAATATCTTCTTCTACCATCAGTGCGATGCATGTGCTTTTATCTAGTACTTAGACAGGCACACACATTCACCAAAGATCTGAAAATTAATTGCTGAAGAACTTTCATAAGGATGAAGAAAAAGAGAACATCCATGAATACATTCGAAGTATCAATAAATGAATTCAGTAATGGTCACTCTAAATCGTAAAGCATACTAATGTGTTATCATAGTTTGGAGTGAGTTGTGTCGTAGTAAATTTTTTTTGGCTTGGGCTAGTTTGGTTTGTGATATTTGCTGTTTAAATCTTTTAGGCTAAGTTCACTAATAAATGATTAAACAAGTCTGTCTGCAAAGGTGCATGACACAGGGTTTTTTTCACCTATAGTTTGATGTAAGGAAGAGTTGTTAACTGTCGCAATGAGAAATATCCTTTTGTTCCAATAAGAATATTTTTCAGGTTTTATTCTCTACCCTTTCCGTTCCTTTCCTCGCTCTCTTTTCATCACCTCCCATCTCTTCTACGTGCTGAACAGTCCCGTCCAACACCTGTTAACCCCACTTTACGTCCAAGGTTACCTGCTCCACTGGAGCAAATTGTAAACTTACTTCTCGGGTTTGCATCTCTTTCATCCATCTCAGCGATTAAAGTAGAAAAAAGAGAGGTCTTTACTTCATCTCTTCAACTAGAAGAAGAAAGAAGAAAGAGGAGGAAGAGAAGAAGAGTTGAAACCATAAAAATGAAAAACAACTGTTTCATGCGGGGCTGGATTGGACTGCATTTGTATAATATGCGGTCAAGAGGTATAAAGCATCCATCTTAAAGATGGACGCAAATAGGTTGTCTATCTAAAAACAATGGTAACTAACAGTCTAAATGTTTTTTAAATATAATTATTATTTTTAGCTTTCATTTTTTTTTTTTTTTCATATTCATGTTCTCCATGTTAAAGATTATGTATTATTTGAAAATTAGGATCAAGTTATATTTAAAATATATATTTATTGCCAAACCTGCATTTTTACATGTGCAGGCTTGTCTGCATGTTAATCGCGTTGGAAGTTGTGATACTTGGTAATCCCGCAATTATTTTACTAATTTTACCTTTGCCAGTCCCAAGCCTAGATTCGAAAGGAGGGTTGCGTTAAGTCAGCAACCATCATAAAACTTCTTCAACATCTCTATAATGAATCTCAATGGTGAAACATGATTCATAAAGCTTAACTCTAAATAATTAAGCTAAAGATCGAATGATTGAATGAAGAACCTTCCATTAAGTCTCTCTACTAAATTACCCACTTGCCGTTGGCCCACCAAAAGCAACCTTAGCTTAGACGTTCCCCCAAGAAACTTTATTTTTTTGCAGTGGTCCCACTTGATTAAATACGTCAACATGGTTAGGTAGCATTCCTTTAATACGGGAGGGTCATGCGTCGTAGGTGGACGCCACAATCACATCATGTACGACGTCTTTCCGTTTCAAAGTAGGCTTCGCTTTGTTTTCTTAGGGAGGTGCCTGGCAAATTTAGAGGACGACAAAAGCCACTAAGGTTTCTAATCAATTACAGTACTAAAGATTAGGAAGCTTCCCTTCCTTTTTGCCCTTCCAACATCTCCAAAATATCCCTATACATAGGGATTAATTTAGACCAAGGTTTTAAAAATTGGTGATCAAGAATGGAATTAGCCAGTCTTGATCCCACAAAATATCGGGCCGGTTCGCCTTATGAACTGATCGGTTCTATAGAGAATAGGTTTTATTTTATTTTTTAATATTGGTTCGCCTTATGAACTGATCGGTTTTATAGAGAATAGGTTTTATTTTATTTTTTAATATTTTTTTTAAATTTTTTTATTATCTATTTTTTAAAGTTTTTACTCCCTGGTTCATTAGGCCAAATCGCCCGATCCGGATCAATTTTTTGGAGAAGCTATCCAGGTCATCAAACCATATTTTTAAACCCCAAATTAGACCGCAAATCTCCTCTCTCTTCTAGTTGATTTCTTGTTTTCTTGGAACATGTACTACTATATTCCAAACATGCAATGTACCCACCATTTTCGGTAAACAACTAGGCACTTTCGTAATTTTCCAAGCACTAGTGGTAATTTCCAACCACCCCCATCTGTACATATATTGCTCAAATTCTTTGCCCCTAAGTGGATCTGATGCCTTACATTTCTCATGGGTTCCTCGCTCAAGTTTTCCATAGCGATCTTAGCCATAATTCTCCTAAGTGGTTTTCCGGTCAAAGGTAAGACCTCATTTCCCTCACTAAGCATTACCTAAATCTCAATTTTGGTACTAGACCACCTTAGAAATTGTGAGAAAATGGTTTTCCGGCCTTATTTCTTCCAATTTCTCATATATTGTATTACTGGTTACTATACTAACATGTTTTATTCTTTGTGAAGTACTTGGTGGATATGGGAGAGATGTACATCAACATAAAGCCTCTCACATGACCGGAAATTTTGGCCGGAAAGTTGGGGCATACCATCATTTTCCAATGGACTCTGTGATTTTAGGACGAGGTGTTGGTTGTTGCCCGCGTTCACCCGTTGCCAATCGACCGAGATCGTGGTTTGTACTGACACCACCACCACCGCCTTTAGAGTAACTTAAATGTTTCTTTGTAGGAAATCATATTGTTAGGTTTTATGATTACATTTCGACTGTTTAATGAGAGTCAAGCCTATGTTAGTTTGTGATTATATGTTAACTAACGATACTTATATGATTAAGGCTTTTTTTATGTTTTGGCATAAGTTTTCTAATTATTAATCGAAAATCTTCTCAATGTTAACTGAAATAAAGAGATATTTCAAGATCCAGGTTTATGAGATAGGTCCAATTTCGACAGTTCTGGTTTATACCATTGAAACAGAGAGAGGGAGAGAGAAATGGCCATGGACTTTGTCAAGATCATATTTGGAATCAATCCATATGGACATTCGAAGAAAAGGTTGAATGTGGTTTGGCATTTTAAGTTGGTAATTAGAAGAATGCACAGATTTGAACTTTTAAAAGGAGTCTAAGCATCTTCCTAATCTCCCTTTGAAGGGTCTTCTAAATCGAGTTTCAATCAATCAATCTTATTAATGGAGATATTTGTATTAATGACAGTAGCAGCCTTTCTTCTAATAACTTTAAATCCCCTAAGCTAATATCAAAGTTATGATAAATTGTTTCCTTGGTATAGTGCAATATGTCATTGAGAGATTTCGACTTTCGCCAGTGCTTTTGATATTCCTAAATTCTTTTCAAACCATCAAACCATAACCTAATTTGTCTGATATTAGGGGTCCTAGACCATTTTAGGGGAGGGGGGGGGTGGGGGTTGAGAACATGCAGTTCTTCTATGCTAGATGCAGACCAAATGATATATCAAGATTATGATTTAATGGGGTTCCTGATGTTGATAGGGAGGGTTGGGAGAATGCAATCATAAGTGATTTTCAAAAAGCATTTTCTTGTGAACACTCCTTTGGGTTATACATGAATGGTGTTCCTTGTAAATGTCTTAGGGAGCATGATGTTCTTGATTTGGAAAGGCCGATCACCACAGAAGAATTGAAGTCAGTGGTGTTTTCGTTACCTAGGGATAAGGTACCGGGGCTTGATGGGTTTCCCTTAGTTCTCTTTCAAAAACTTTGACGGGGCTCTCTCTTTCTCTCTTATTATCATCATCATCATCAGAACCTTCAAAAACTATGTTAGAGGCATTTATATGAGTCCTATTTTAACATATTGTTTACACTCGATTTCAAGGCGACCGACACTTTGAATGCTCGACCTTGATCTCAAACATAAACAGAGTCACTCAAAGATAGATATGAGGTTTTGTCAAATTGTGATTCACAAGAGAGGTGAGCCATGGGGCTACTCCCTTATGGATCACCGGCAGTATCGGCTTGTGAATGCGTTAAAGCCGAAACCCACTAAAGTAAGTTTAGAAGATGAAAATTTTAGGGGAAAGGGGAGGAAAAAGTTCAGTTAAATTGTACTAAACATGCAAATATAACAAAACTAAGAGAAGAGAAGGAGAACTTACTTGGAAGCCAGGCCCACATGCTTGGCACTCGAAATTGGTGGCCCGGCTCAGATATGAAGTTGTTGCGCTGAACTCTTTCACTTCTTGGAGTTCACCGGATGGAATTAAATAGATTTGATATTGAGCTTTGTCTTTCGTAGTAGTTTGAATTGAGTGTAGATGATCTGAACCTACGGTCTAAGCGTGGAATCAAGGTTCCATGGGTGAGGCTTAGGATTTTTAAGGGGCTCAGAGTGGGCTCATAGGACTGCAGAAGGTGGGAAATAAGGCTTTGGTTCTAGGGTTTCTAAAGATTCAGGGTCAAGTGTGTAGTGCAGCAAGGCTTCTCCTATTTTTGCTATGTCAGGGTCCCTCAAAACTGTACATGAAGGGCCTATTTATAGGCAAATGTTCTTGAAAACTAATCCATCAAATAGAGATTCAATCTAGGCCGTCGATCTTCTACGAAATATTTTAAATCACAAGCATAAAAGATTTATCCGCTAGCATCAAAGGATATTACGCATAAGACGTTGGACCATACGATTCAGCAGTTTCATGCCACATATCCATTGTATCATTTAGAGCGTTTTAGCACGTTAAGGTAGTTGTTGTGGGTGCATTTTAGTGGGATTGTGGCTTTAAAGTGGGTTTAAGAGGATTAAAGTTAGGTCCAAATTTAGGGTTTAGTGGGCTATGGTGTCATAAGGGTTTGACATATGATTCAGGGTGGTGCTGGCACAAGTTCAAGCAATATGAGGCAAGTTTCAGGTGAGTCTAGATCATTTAGGTCAGTTGGGACCTATTTTGGAAGGTTTTAAGGAGGGTTAAACCTAAATAAAAAACTTTAACGAGGTGTAAGGTCATTTTAGGAAGGTGTAAGTGAACTAGGGCTTAGTTTAGTTTTAACTAAAGTACGTTGGTAATTAATGGTTTAGGTGCATGGTAAATGGACTATGGAGGATATTTGTAGGGTGTAGTGTGGTCCCTATTGGGTTTTAGGCTAGGAAATAACCAGGTGAGCCCTAGGATTTTGGTTCAGGTTTGGTCTAGGAAGGGTCTAGGCCTATATTCTAAGTTTTCCTGGGTTTTGGCTACATGGAATTCCTTCAATCTAGAAATGGGTATCTACACATACACTTTTTCCATTATGATGAACAATCTCAGAAAAGTGAAATTGGAACATGCACCATAAAAAGTGTTTTTTTTTTTTTAACCCAATGAATGCCGGTAGTCCATTTGAATTCGAAAATTAAATCTAGGTTTAATAGGAATTTCTTTATCCCAAATTCTGTAGATGGGCTTATGCTTATCAGATGAATGATTTTAAAAAGGAAAACTTCATTTTAAGTTCTCAAAGGCATGGATCTCAAAATCTATGAAATAGACAGCCTAGATTTATTCTTGAAGAGGGACGGATTTTTTTCTTTTTTATGGTGCAAATTCAGTTTTTCGGGATTGATTGTTGGTTGAAGAAAATACGTGTAAAGAATTTGGGATTATACAAGTGCTACAAGCATGGTTTATTAGAAAAATTTTATTATATTCAGCATTGAAAAAAATCATTGATTTAGACTGGGAATTGCCAGTGATTCGACACTAGTAGATTATTGTGTACTATATTTAGATTTTTTGATAAATGGGTTAAGAGATCTTATTGGAAGACCTCGTGCCTTCTGATCCATTTCTCGGGTTGGGCTGTTAGGATTTTAGAACCCTCTTATATACGAAAACAGGACCCCCTGAAATTGGGTCCCATGAGGACCGTGCACTTAACCAGCTAGAAACAAAATCAGCAAGAGTACGAAGTATATTATGAGAATTAATACATAAAAGCATACGCCACAAGAAAACTAAAATATATGTGGTTCATCTCAAAGGATTATATCTATGGGTACGACAAATTAAAATTCTGGCTGAGAGTTATATCAAATATTTTAAGACACAAAGGATGTCTTATATGCCATTCTTCCTTCTCTTTAATTATTATTGAAAAGAGTAGCTAAAGATGCAAAAGCAATGAGAAACTCTCTTTACAAAGGGGAACCACTTGCCTACAAGATACATTTCTCTCTCCACACGAGACATGGGCATTATTGTTTCTCTCACTAGAAGCTAACTTCTCTCTCTAAAGGCTTTTTCTTTATGCAGGAGGCCCTTGCCTCACTCTAAAGTGAAGTCCACCTTTCTTATAACATGACCCAAATAAGGGACACATATTATTTCTTCTCTCATTGTATATATATGAGGTTATGAATCTCATAACTTATAATAATTTCATAGACGTCCCATATATCTTAAATTTAAGATATAACCAAATGTTTGAATCTAGTTAGACTTCAATAGGTTTACCAACAAACTTAGAAAACTTGTCAATGTCAATCCCTTGTAAAGTTGAATTTCTTTATAAAAAGGTTGATTTTGGATATCACCGTAACCAAGCCAAAGATGGTCCTCCTATGGTTAGCAGACAGTGTTCATAAAAATTTAAAACTTTTTCTCTCTTTCTCTCTCTCTCTCTCTTATTCTTAGAAAGAAAAAGCAATTGTATGTAAGTGTGGGACCGGGACGGGCCAAGCTAGCCTTGGCCCTGGCCCGAGCTTTGTCTCCATTGGGCTAGGCCAAAAAGAATGGAAGACAAACTAAAATAAAACAAAAAAAAAAGAGGGTTGAGAAGGGCCGAACCGTGCCGACACTAGGACTAGCTTGGCCCTCAAGCCACATTTTATGGCCCAGACACTACTTTTTTAGGGCCGGGCTGCCCGGCCCATTGCCAGGCCTAATTGTATGGTGCTCTATGATTCATGATGTTCATGCCTAGTTGAACTAATAAAATCATTCCTTTTTTCTATTTCATTGTACCCCTAACTCACAATTTAAAATATTTTACATCACATTTAATTGGACCATCAGAGGACAAATGGTATCTTGAGACAGCGTATTTGAAGGACGATCATTCAGTCATTTTCGCTATCATTTTATCAGGGACAAATTACAGTCATTTTCCAAAAATTAGCGAGTCTATCAAATTTGCCCATATTTCATCCAACAACAAAATCCAACACCTACAAATCTAAAAATGAAAAGAAGACATCAGGTAACATCTATGATCTCCCAACATCTGTTCGGGCCCCAAAGCCTCTGCTCCTCGATGTAAACCAAGGCACGTGCGAAGGAAGAGGTTTCTCTTCTAATTTTTTGCTTATCTTGCATGTGTTTAACATTAATGAGGTGTCATTGAAAAGTATATATAATGTTGTAATTTTATTTGTAGAAATAAAGTTGCAAGAAAAAGGTTAGATTGGGGCATGTTTGCTTGAACATAAGAATGTTTAATTCAATCTTGATTGATAGCCCAAAGAAGAAAAAGTATCATCTTGACACCCAAGCTATGAGATGGAGGAGCTGGAGGAAGGAGAGATTTTTGAAGATGACATTGTTTATTCTACTGATTGTCCTTTTTTCACTATTGATCTTTCTTTGGTTGCTGATTTACTATCAAAGGTTAGGTATATTGTGGTGGGATCTTTCTCACCTCCCTTTAACCATATTTTGGTTTGGGAGACTGGGTGAGGCGAGGTTGAGGCATTTCTTATGATCAGAGGTCAAGGTAATAGGCATGAATAAGGTTGCTTTCTTGCTGCGTGAGGAAATGGAGGTTGGCAGAGCTCTGCACAATAGGGTCCCAAGGGTGATGGGTAAATTGCTCTTTTCGTACCGTTGGTCTCCAAAAGTTCATAGCTCCTTTGCTCAGGAGGAGGTTCAATGGATAAATCTTATTGGAATCATATTTCGTGCTTGGAGTTTAAAGATAATAAAAAAGATTGCTAATATTTGTGGTGACTATTGTGATGTAGGTTGAGAATCATTTTTGGAAAAGGACTGAACTTCTATCAGAGTTAAGATCTGGTGTATTAAGGGTCGTGAATTCCAAAGGTAGTGCGACTGCAGATTGGTAAACAATCTTTCTTAATCTTTGTAAAGATTGAATAAGGTATTTTGCCTCCAAAGAAGGTAGTAGTTGTTAATAAGACCATACTGCTAAAATCTAATAACCAGGTGCAGCAACCAAGAGACTTTGCAACCAGGTTATGAAATGATAGACCAAAAAAGAGAGAAGAATGGAATTTTTGGCCTCTCATCAAAAAATTCCTACAAAATTGTCGGAAAGTAGCCTCCCGACCATCGGATTTGAAGGGGAAGAGGAATAGGCATAACCGAAATTGGAGACGGTTACAAATTTTAAAAATTTGAATAAGAGGTGGATTCCGGTGGGAAGATTTCTTGAAACGACCATCAGATTTTTGGATTTGCATGTGCTTTTAAGGGGGATCTTTTATCATCATCTGGGGTAAGGACACGTGTAGGAGTTGACGTTCCCGTTTTAGTGAAGGACCATTCCGATGGTGGTGATCGTGCAGACATTCCTTTAGGTAACTTCGTGAAACTTTCCCCGAGATGCAAGGCTGTGGAAAACGGTGCGAATGATGACTTTCCTTAAGAAAATCCATCGCCCCCTTACGTGGCATGTATGCAGGTAGACGTTTCTGTAAGTGAATCTTCCTCATATCCTCCTTTTGAGAAGGGGAAGATGAAGGGGTTTTTGGGCTCCGTTATGTGGTTTCTATTACTGCAAAATTTGGTGGCATCAGTTTCTTTTCCAAGATGATGGAGCAAATTTTGCCCCCTTACGTGGCATGTATGCAGGTAGACGTTTCTGTAAGTGAATCTTCCTCATATCCTCCGTTTGAGAAAGGGAAGATGAAGGGGTTTTTGGGCTCCATAATGAGGTTTCTATTACTGTAAAATTTGGTGGCATCGGTTTCTTTTCAAAGATGATGGAGCAAATTTTGGTGAGTGTTTCTTGTGTATGTCAAGCTCAGGATGTATCCACTGCTTGCTAGGGGAGCTGCTATAAGGGGTCAGGTGAGCCGTCCTCACTCTCGTTTTGATCCCCTCTTGTTGGAACGCTAGCCATTGTAGCTATAGACCATGTTAAAGAGGAAGTTCCTTTGCAGATTCAGATAGACCAAGAGCAACAGGCTCAAGGGATCGTGGGAGATGTTAATGATTTTGATCCCACTTATGCGGTGGTGAAGGGTGTTGTTGGGGAGCCTTTGGCTATGGTGGCTCAGCCGGTGCCTTCAAATCTTTTACTTACATTCTTCTCTATCTATGAAAGTGATGACTCCATGGTAGCTGAGCCACCTGCGCATGGGGGCAATTCTTCAGACACCTCAAAGAACAAACATAAGGAAGCAAAGCATGAGGAGGTGGATGAGTTGGAAATAGAGAGCAGAAAGGTGATGGATATGTTCGATGATATGAGAGCCGATTTCAATGTCCTTATAGCTGTTATACTAGATGAGATGAAAGTTAAAAAGAGAGAAGAAAGAGCTAAGGTTGCCTTGGAAGTGGCTTAGAATAAGAAGAGTAAAGCAAAGATGGAGCAAACCCCAATTAAGAAGGCCGAGAAGAAGAAAAAAGAAGGAACAAAGACATCGAGGTCCTCTACTCATATTGCAACAAGGTTTGGATTCTTTGATGGGCTTCAATCGCAAGCAATTCAGATGGAGGAACCAGACTTAGTAGAACTCAGTAGTGAGATCACTACTTATGAAGCCACCATCTCGGAAGACGAGGATGCGGCTTTGCAAGAAGCTCTTATGCTTGATGAAGCCTATTTTGGACCTTGCATCAATGGTCTAGGTTCTTCTTTTCACCCACCTCTTTAAATGAATATAATTTCTTGGAATGTTGGCGGTTTGGGAGATCCTAGGAGAAAAAGAGATGTCCGATTTTTTGTGCCTAAATATAAACTTGTTGTTTTGATGCTTCAGGAAACCAAATTGTCTATCCCCACTGTTGAAGGGGTCAAGGATATTTGAGGTAATGAAGCAGTTGACTTTATGGGTGTTGATTCTGTGGGAGCCTTTGGGGGTCTGTGGATGTTGTGGGACCCTCAAGTTTTGCAAATTTTTTGTTCTAGTATTAGGGATAGAATTGTGTTATTACGTTTTTGTGGTCCTGCAGTTGATTTTTCCTAGGGTTTGCTAAATTACTATGGTCATAATTTAAGTGCTTCTAAAGAGTTGTTTATTAATGATCTCTTTGATGTTTTGAATGACTTTCTTTATCCTGTTTGTCTTGGAGGGGATTTCAATTTGTTCCGATGGCCAGAAGATTTTTCTTACGGGACGCCATTGAATGGGGCCATGCGTATGTTAAATTACTTTATTGAAATCATGCTCTGGTGGCTTTACCTATTGTTGGAACTATTTATACATGGTCGAACAATAACACTTCTAAGTTTTGAATGTCTAAGATCAACATATTTTTGGTTTCAGGGGAGTGGTTGGAGGCCTTTCCATTAGCCTTATTGCGAGCACTTCTTCGGATCATACCCCATTATTACTTTCTAGCAAGGTTGTGGCTTTGGGTCCCAAGTCCTTTCGTTTGCAGATAGGGTGGAGATAGAGAAGTAGTTGACATTATCAGGAGTACTTGGGAAAACTCTATTGTTGTGGGTTCTTTAGAATTTCAGTTACATACGAAGCTGATTAGTATTAAGCATAAGCTAATTGTATGAAAAAAGGAAAATAGATTCTAGGTTCAACGGAAGATAGATGAAATCCTATCTGAAATAGAATTGTTGTATTTTATTAGCCAATAGAGAGGTTCTCTTTCTGATGAGCAAAAGATTGAAAGAGATAGTAAAATCAAATCTCTCAGTGAACTCCGTAGGATTGAGATCAAGAATCAAATGGGTAAAGGAATGAGATAGAAACACAAGATTCTTTATTGCCATTGCCAGCTCTAGAAGAATGCATAATGATATCTCGGGGTTATCTATTTAAGGAGTTGATAAGGAACATAGGTTGGCGATGGGGTATGCGGTGGTAGCTCACTTTAAGAAAGTCTTTTCTTCTGAAGTTAGATTTTCACCCAAGCTAGACCGAGTGACTTTCTCTTCACTTTCTCCTTCTGTTGTTGGAAAGTTGAAAAGGGATCTAACAACGGAGGAGCTTAAAAGCACGATTTTTGCGTTGCCAGGAGATAAAGCCTCGGGACCGGATGGTTTCTATTTAGTCTTCTTCCAAAAGTTTTGGAATTTGATCAAAGGGAAGCTCCAAGAGATGGTCAAAGGGTTTCTTCTTCGTGGTGAGCTTTTCAAAAGGGTGAATTCGGCTTATATCACGCTGATTCCCAAGAAAAGCACTATTGCTGATTTGTTTGACATTAGACCGATAAGCTTGCTTACAAGCCTCTACAAAATAGTGACAAAGGTTTTGGCTGAGAGACTGACAGTGGTACTATCTCATATTATATCTGGGTCTCAATCTGCCTTTATTCAAGATAGGCTTATTATGGATAATGCTTTGGTGGCCCAGGAGTGCATTCACTCTAGGTGCTTAAATCAGACACCGAGGGTTATCATCAAGCTTGATATGGAGAAGGCATATGACAAAGTTGAATATGATGTTCTTTCGGAGATCATGAGAAGGATGGGTTTGGGGAGAGACGACGAAATTTGATCTTCGATTATTTGCCTTCAGCGCACTTCTCGGTGCTATTTTAGGGTAGCCCTACCAGTTTTTTTAAAGCATCTAGGGGATTAAGACAGGGAGATCCCTTATCTCCTTTCATGTTCACTCTATATGCAGATTGTTTTAATTTGATGCTTAGGAATGTGGTTGATCGAGGTAACTTCTCTGCATTTGAAATTGGTAGCAAGGGCCTTAGAGTGTTGCATCTTCAATATGTTGATGACATTTTCATTTTATGTGGGGTAGAGGTGGAGCAAGTGCAGAATGTTGCTACTTTCTTGATGTGTTGTGAAGTTGTGATGGGTCTAAAGGTCAATATAAGGAAGACATCAATGATAGGTATATATTGTGATGAGGAAAGCCCTCTTGGATCTAGCAGTGGTTCTTAATTGCAGAACAAAATCATTCCCAATCACTTATTTAGGTCTACCTATTTCGGATAGGAGTCTACCCATCTCCGTCTGGGATAAGGTGTTACAACAAGTTCAAGTAAAGCTAGACTGTAAACGTATAAGTACTTATCGTCGAGTGGTAGGGTCACCCTTCTATAGTTGTGCCCAATTGTTTAAAAACCGGATCGGTGACCCTGATCGGGCTTTCAAAAACCGATCCGGATCGGCGAATCGGCGATCCGAATCGGGAATCGGGTGAATCGGTCAGAATAAAGCTTCAAAAAAATTCGAAAAAATTATTAAAATTCATTATAAATATTGTTTTTTAGGAATTCAATAAGAAATGAGGGTACTCCATTAAGAATTTTCATGTTTTTGAATGAATATGCGAATATTGATATGTTTTTTCCCTGCATGAACCGCCATTCAACATTTAATTTACATCACACAGAAGGATAAACATAGAATTATCATGGAATAAGTATATCAACATACATGGACTACAATAAAGCATAAAATTAGTAACATACGATCTAAAAATAAAATGATAGACGACGTTGTTGTTCTTCTTGGTCACGCTGGTGCCATTGATTGAATTCTTTTGACAATTCATTGATTCGATCTAAAAACGAATCATCGATATTAGCGAGCGTCTAACTATTCCCAAATCCCTGAGTGTTAGTGTTTTGTTGTGTTCCCAATCCAAAATCCCCGAATCACAAATTTTCTAAAAATTCGATCATGGATTACAAAAAATTCGATCATGGATTACAAAAAATTCGATCATGGATTACATAAAATTCGATCATGGATTACAAAAAAAAAAAAACATAAAAAAACAAAAAATTCGATCGTGGATTACAAGAACAGAAAAAAACAATTCGATCATGGATTACAAAAAATTCAATCATGGGTTACAAAAAAAAAAAAAAACAAAAAATTTGATCATGGATTACAAAAAATTCGATCATGGATTACATAAAATTCGATCATGGATTACATAAAATTCGATCATGGATTACAAATAAAAAAATAAAAAATAAAAAAACAAAAAATTCGATCGTGGATTACAAGAACAGAAAAAAACAATTCGATCATGGATTACAAAAAATTCAATCATGGGTTACAAAAAAAACAAAAAAACAAAAAATTCGATCATGGATTACAAGTAAAAAAA
>NW_006497648.1:4757629-4789231 GCF_000471905.2 Amborella trichopoda | reverse complement strand
ATATATATAAAGCTACCTCACATTTTTTAAAAAAAATTATGGGCCCGGTTGCTCGCCCTTGCACTTGGGAGAGTCACGGGCTGACGGCACACTTGCTTAGGGCAATGATGTTTGTCAGCAGATGTAAGGCGCATATTTTCTCTCTCTATTTTATCACTCTGACAGGGTGGTTTTATGCTCCAGGGGGAGCGATGTGCATTTGTTTTATCTGTCAAAACCCTAATCATATTTTGACCCCAAATTTTAGGGATGGAAGCTATCCGGGCAATAAAGATGATAATATATTTTATATTCAAACTGTTAAGGTTTTTTATATAGAAAAAGTTTACATATGGTGTCAACTCTATATTGTGAAAATAAAGTGCATCGTAAAATCCCACCAAAAGGTGTTTGTTTTGATGTTAAAAAAAACTTAAAAAAATATAAAGTCATGAAAATAGTACATATTGTAATATTTTTTAAATTTTTGAATAGTTATAACATTCTTAAGATTTAAATGTCATAATCTTGAATGTTCTATAGCATTTATAAATCTGCTTGAACTACGTCATTCTTAAAGATTTAAATTTCATAATCTTGAATGCTCCGTATCTTCTACTCTATTAAGTCAGCATCGCTTCTCACTTTCTAAGTCTAATAAATATGGGCCCCATAAATTCAATAGAGACCCCTTTTTCTCAAGTTTGAGTCGCGCTCGTGTGAAAGGATAACTTGGTGTGGAAAAATTCAGGGAAATTTGTCTCATGCGGCCTGGCCCGCATAACTACGTATGTTGTCTCCATTTACAAACAATTGAAATTAACGATCCAAATGTTTTTTTACGATAATTATTATTTTTAGTTTTAAAATTTTATTTATTTTTTCATATTTATGATCTTCGTGTTGGAGATTATATGTCCTTAAAAAAAAAAAACGTCCAGAAATATATCTCAAAAATACATTAATTAATAGGCCCATAGTTCTACATGCAGCATAGAAACCGGATCCAAAATTCAACCCACTTTCTTCCTCCATATTTTATGAAAGGCATGTTTTTCTTTGTGTTCCTGAACTCATATGTATTAAATGTGGCCCATATGTAGAAATGCAGCCCATCTTCATAATCTATTTTTGAAATGAATTTTGGCCGTTATTTTTAGAGAGTATATAACATGGAGATCATTAATATGTAAAAATAAATTTAAAAGAAATATTTGGACCATTGATTTTAATCTTTTTTTTTGGAGGGACCACCATTTGGTTTATGCCTAGGGGGATGTAAATGTTGGAATGCGTCCCCCGAGGCCTACAGCACTTTTATCTTTTTTAAATAATTTCATTCCTGCCAGGAAATAAACCCAACACAAATAAAACAACATAACAAACAACTTTTATTTGAAGAAATACTTTCTCCTTAAAATATGAAAAAAGAATTCATTTCTTTTTTTGAAGGATAAGATAAGAGTATAATTTAGGGGCAAGATCCAAAAGTTTTACGCCTCGTTATCCCTGGCTTGTCCGTCTCACTTTCCCTCCATCCATAGAGTACGTAAATTATATATTTCTAAATTATATATTCCTTACAAATAACATTTTCTTTAAGAAGAAGATAGATAAAAAAAGTGGCCATTTAGGGCAAGCAGCAAATATTACATACAAAAAAAAAAGGGTAAAAAAAAGCGTGAATAAAAACTTAAAAAGTTTGTATAATAATTTTTCCTAAAACAATTATATGAATCTTCAAATTCAAGGCAAGAAGCCAGGATTAATTGAAAATGAGAGAAAGGACGAACATCTCAAGTTCTATGCTCTCAAGTGCGCTCTTATCTACAAATGATTTTATAATTAAAATTAAAAAAAATTACATAAATATCTATTTTAGTTTAAGTTATTACCAAAATATACTGATATGTCACTTCATAACAATTTTTTTAAAAAAAAAAAAAATTTTTTAAAAAACCAAAATCACGTCAATTTCGGTTTTTGAAAAACCAAAAATTTTTATTCAACTGAATTTTTTTTTTCTCTCTTGTGTATTCTTTTTCGACCTCTCTCTCTACATTACAGGATAAACATGGTTTTTTTTTTTAACTCTCTCCCGGATTTTTTTGGGTAAGTTTCACCTAGCATATTGATAGAGGAACTCGGCCTGTACAAGTCAAAATGGAATCATATTGAGAGGGCCTATCAAAACCAATCTAAAGTGAGAGCATAGAAGGTCTATAATGGCATTTTGCTGCGGATTGGCCTTTGAACCAGGCCAAGAGAGCATCGTTGGAAGCAAAAGTGTTGGGACATTGAGTTGGGGCAGGATGGGGTAGTTGCAAAAGTTTTGAGAGATTGAGTTGGAGCAAGATTGGGTGGTTGCAGAAGTGTTGGGAGATTGAGTTTATAACTTGGAAGGAAAGGGAGGGGACTGAGACGAAGGCCATTTCCCGTAATGGGGGAGTAGAGAGCGAAGTTGTAAGAGAGAGAAAAGATGAGAGAGAGGAGCCTACGTTGCAGGGTAGAGAAAGAAAAAGGAAGCTGTTTCAGGATCTCTAATCTCATAATTTTTGAGATTTTTTTTTAAATTTAGGGGCTTTGTTCCCCTAATTTTATCGGATAATTATGACTTTTGAGAGGTAGAGAGAGAATATGCCACAATAGAGAGAAAATATTTTTCAATTATTGAAGAAATAAAAATTTTAAATTCTTGGTTTCTCAAAAATAGAAATGGTCTAATTTAGTAATAACGGAAAGTATTTGGTATTTTAGTAATAACATAAACTAAAATAGATATTTATATAATTTTTTTAAAAAATTATAAGATAATTTTTAAATTAAAAAATAAATTAAATTTCCATATTTCTAAAAATAAAAGTTGTTAATTTTAAGGCAAGAGTCAAAATAAATAGCACATAGTTTTTATGAGTCCACGTAGAAATGAGTTATTTTTGAAAAATTTATTTTTGAGATAGATTTTTTGATTTAATTTTTAAGGATTGTTAGTACGAAAAATAAATAAATTTTAAAAATTACAAATAATAATTATAAAAACATATTTGAACTATTAGTTTCAATTGTGTTTAAATGGACCACCTATTTGCATCCATATTCTTTGTAACTTGGGAGGGCATGTCATAAAAATGCGGTCAAGCAAGCGTGAAACAATTTTTCAAATAAATATAAACAGTATGGAAATGTTTTTAAAAAAAACGGTATTTTAAAAATGAGAAATGATATTATAGGACCTTCTTTCATTTATTTACGTAAGACTTCAAAAGATCACCATTAATATTAAGTACGGATCTCTTAAAAAATCAAGTTTCGTACTTATATAACAATTTTTCTAATGACTCGTGACAATTTTAATAGTGATTTTTTGGGATCCAACTCACATGATTGTCTTATGAGATCATTATTTTTTAAATATTAAAATTTTTATTTTTGTTGTTGATCATCTTGACCGTCCCTAAAATTTTGGATTAACAATGCATCTTTAAGATGAATTCGAGAAGGAACCGCATATTCATCATCATCTTACCGTCTCTCTCTTTTCTTCATATCCCATGTCTCCTTTGCATTGCGTGTGGCCACGAGAGAATGCGCCGCCTTCGTACGGTAATCATTGAACGCTTTTTCCGAGTTGTCCCACGTGCGAGACATTACACATGTCATATGCGAATATTCCCTCCCCTCCGTTACAAATGCGAGCGATATCAACGTATGGCCGCGCTTTGCAGATAATATTCCCTCCTTCCTTTCCAATCCTCTTCTCCCTCTCTCATTTCTTCTTTGCAGAACATCGACGGCTGCGATGGAGGTCGTTGGCGCGAGTCCCAATCTGGGCCGTCGGATTCAGACCAGGATGGCTATTTAAGCGGCCTTGTGTAATTTTTTTAGTAGAGAGAGAGAGAGATGGAGATGGAGGTGGAGACGAGTTTTGGAGAGAAGGCGAATGTGGGTTCTGGTTTTCCATTGAAGATTTGGGAGGTGGTGGCTGCTTTCACCATTGTTTTGGTGTTTAGTTTGGGGCTTTTTTGTGTTTATTTGACGATGCCTGCTTCTGATTATAGCTTCCTTAAATTGCCTCAGAGCCTTGAAGATCTCCAGGTGCTCAGGTGCGCATTTAAATTTCTAATTTTCTGTCCAAAATTTTCACTCCGAATTTTTTGAAATTTTTCAATTTTTTTTTTTTGGAGTTCGTGGGTTTGTTGTGCAATGTTGGTTGGTTGATTTGCTTTTGCCTTAGTTTTTTTTGTTTACTTTTTTCTATAATTATTAGCTATTTGATTATGGATATGGGATGCATTGTATCGATTTATAAACTCAAGATTGGGATTGGATGGATTGAAGTGACTGAATGATTGAACCTAGTTTTGGTGTTGAAGGGGAATGCTTTCAATTTCATTAAGTTTGGTTATTGATATCAAATTCATTTGAAGGGAATAATAATAGGAAAACTTCAGAACATAGACTTGTTGTGTGATGTTCTGTGATGTTTTAATATGATTCAAGGGAATGTGATGAGTTCATGATTCATGAAATTAACAGAGTATGCACAAATTTTCTTTCCCCATATTTTTACTGTTAATCAATCTCTTTCCCCTTTTTTTTTGTTTGATTTTGCATTATTTTTGTTGAGATCATTGAGTCACCCAATTAGCTTTTGCCCATCATTACCAAAAGGAATATAACATTGAGCGACTAAACTGGTATTGGAGGTACAATTTCTAATAAGATAAGAATCTGCTTTGCCAATTTTCATTGATACCAACTTGTACACATGGATCCACATCAAAAGCAAAGAATTTAACAATTTGGGAGACAATTCCTCTTCTTCAAAGGTTACATAAAATAGAAATTGTGAATTTTTTTTTGTTCCTTATGTACAACTCAGTGAGTCCCAAGTGGGACTGATCAACTCTTGGACCAACTGGTCAAGACTTGGCCAGAATGTGGCAGACTCAGGCAAGAGTTGGGCAAGACTCCTGTTACCCGAGTTCGGGTCATTCAGTACCGATAGAGTGCTGGTCCCAAGTGACTGGGGAGAGACTGAGTTGGACTCAACGAGTTTTTAAACACTCCCCCCACACACACAGATAAATGCAGCGAAATGGAGAAACTATACCCACAAACCTTTGTTTGAGGGTTTCTCTTTCACCCTTGTTGATGATTTCATATGCTTTCTCTGTTCTCTTCTTTTCCTCTGTTGAAATTCTATTGTATCATGGTTCAACGCAATCCCTATTGCTCAAGTTTGTTAACATCTACATTGGCCTTTCTGATATTCTCTTTCCGTCTTGCTTATTTGCAGGGGTCACCTCGAGACCTATACAAGAGACTACACAGCACAAGTGCTTGTGGGCTACTGTGCGGTGTATATTTTCATGCAAACATTCATGATCCCAGGGACTGTGTTTATGTCATTGCTTGCTGGAGCCCTTTTCGGGGTCCTAAAAGGTGTGGCCTTGGTTGTTTTTACAGCCACTGCTGGTGCATCTTCATGCTTTTTCTTGTCAAAGCTCGTTGGGAGGCCACTTGTCTTCTCCCTATGGCCAGATAAACTAAGTTTCTTTCAAGCCCAGGTATAAACCCTGCCTACCAATATTATAGAAGGTAGAGTAAAGTAAGACCCAGTGGACTATGGAAAAACTATAACATATTGGATCATCACCATCCAGTGGAGAAATCACGGGCTGTAATGGAGAGAGCGGGATCCATTGGGGACGTGTATTATTCAAGCAAGCCAACTCTGTCTTCATCCCCGTCCACCATTACATTCCATGGTGATCATCCAAAATACTTGGGTTTTTTTATAGCCTCAAATCAATGAATTAGAGCTTGTCTCGAGTCGGAAAACTTGCTGTGAGTCAGCTCGACTCATCCAATGAGCAAGTTTATGAATGAAAACTTGGAATGTACATGATTTTTACCCTCCTTCTATAAGATTCTTCTCAAAAAATATGAAACGAACACCGAGTTTTCCCAAGTTTACTATTTGACTCGGCAAGTGGATGCTGTTCTGGCAGTGACTGAGCTGGCCACCGAGTTCAAATTTTCAGACATTGCTTGTAGTTACCTTTTCCCGCTTTGTGTTTTTCAGGTGGCTAAAAGAAAACATAAGTTGTTAAACTACATGCTATTCTTGAGGGTGACCCCCACTCTGCCAAACACATTCATAAATGTGGCTTCCCCAATAGTTGACGTGCCCTACCATATATTCTTCTTGGCCACTTTCATCGGATTGATTCCAGCTGCTTATGTCACAGTCAGGGTGAGTTTCGTACCTGTTCATTCATAAGCATACATGTTTCTATGGACACATTGGAGCATGTTTGCATGTTTACATCTTACGTAAACAAATATACATTTTCATGAATATGTAGACAGTGGTCATTGTATCATGCAATTTGTAGGTAGACATACATGTTACTATGGCACACACTCGTAAAACCGTATGGTTGAGGTGAATGCTATCATTGAACTGTTCCAATTTGTATTTATGTTTATGTGGTTGGGTTTTCAGGCCGGACTTGCTCTTGGGGAGCTGAGATCGTTGGGGGATTTGTATGATTTCCAGTCAATTGCCACATTGTTCTTCATTGGAGTAGTATCAGTGACACCAACACTTGTCGGCAAGAATAAAGAAGCATAGATATTCATATGCATGGGAGGGCAATTAAGACGATCATACCCACGTGATTAAGATAATCATGCCCATGCAATTAAGCTTATTATGCCCCCTTATAGTTTTTTAGGAAAGATAGTACAGAACTTCCCGTGTTGATTTTATTGGATTGGTACCAATACAAAGATTGTGTGCTCGGGTTAAGGCGAGAGAAACACATTGTTGCTGCAATGATTGTGGAGCCATTTCTGTCTTCCTGTGCATAGTAGCAAAGTTTAGTAATTGTTAGTTTGAAAGGCAGGCATCCTTAATGTAAAGTATCACTCCATGGCAATCTCTTCCTGTACAGACATGATAGCCATAAGTGGGAAAAATTCAATTGTTTCAACTCTGATAACTTTTCGAGATTCCACCACTTCACTTGTTATCTTCCTTTATAACAGGAAGAACGGTATTCTGGATCAATTGAAATTCAAAAGAATAAGTGTAACAATTGGATGTCGTTGTATCAAGTTTCTAGCTTTAATTGTCATAGATAATCTTTCAAAGTCTCGTACTTGATTTGTTAATTTATGAGAGAGAGTCCAAAACAATTCCCATTACAGTCAAATGTCTTTGAAATGCTTTAATTATGTATTGCATTTCAAATTTCTCTTGTACGATTTGTTAATGTGTTTGTATGTGTTTGTATGTGTGAGTCTCAATCTCTAAGAGAGAGAGAGAGGGAGAGGGAGGAGGTGCGTGATGGGCTAACGCATGAACACGCATACCGCTCTTCAAAACCAGCTTTCAATGGTCAAGGAATTGGAGAATTGTATGAGAAAATGTGAAACTTTTGGGCCCTTTTTTCGAGTCCATTGCTTAGTTTCTCACCTTTTTTTAGTGATTCTTGATTTCAGTGTTTTTAGCAGGGCTCTGTTGTGATTTGTCTTAGATTTTGGGATCTTCCTCTCAAAGCTCGAAATCGGGGTAGAGAAGGTTGTTGAAAATGGGTTTTGGCTCAGTTTATGAGGCTTTAAAATAAAACTTTTTCTTTTGATTCCAGTGTCTTTCACGTGGGCTTCTATTGAAGTGGCCAAACTCTCTCCTAAATGTCGAGCTCTCACTCTACTCTTGAATGGCCCATTGTTTCTCTCAATTGAATAAGCATCTTAAAATAGTGTAGGACCAGTCTTTCAGGCTTCAAATTGAAACTCTTTTCTTGTTTACAGTGTCTTTCACACTTTCACACTTTCAGGCTTCATTGAAACTCTCTTCTTGATTAAAGTGTCCTTCACATAGCAAATACTTAAATTATCCTCTCTTTCTGAGCATGGCTCATCTGCCCCTTCCATCAATGAGGAGCATCATTTCCAAAAAATTATATAGTTCTCCCCGAGGGCAGTAGTATCTTTTCTATAAATAAAAAATAAAAATAAAATAAAAAGAAAAGAAAAGAAAAAAGGGCATGTGTGAAGCACGTTTATATTAGTCTGATTACAAACTCGAAAAGATAAAAATGCAACACTTTATTAAAGAATGGAGTTTCTAAACTAAGGGAACCTTTGTACAAGCTGTCAACCTTATGCTACAAAAGAACGGCGCACCTCAAAGACTCAAAAACACCTCAAAATCTATGGATGTGAGACCCCTTATGCTACAAAAGAACGGCGCACCTCAAAGACTCAAAAAACCTCAAAATCTATGGATGTGAGACCCAAAAGGACTTCGAATCCTAAAAATAGTTTGTGATGCATTATTTAGATCATCTATTTTCAAGATTTTTAAGTGTTTATAGATCTGGTTCTATATTTTTTTCAAGCTTTAAATCTTATAATTAGAGATGCAAATATATTTCCACAACATCAGAGGGATTTCTAGTTCTGACTACATTATTTGACCTTTTACTTTGATCGTTTAGGGTGCCAATCTTATACAAGCACCACCCATTAAATATTAGGTTTACTTTGAAATGGCAAAAATGAATAACTTAAAAAAAATCAAAATACATAAATTTGGAAATTATGGTTTCAACGAGGGTTAATAATCTTTAGAATACGAGAGAATCCTCTCCATACCCATCGCTTAATATTTGTCTATAAGAAAAGGAAAAAGTTTATATAAAGTTGACATAGAGATGTATGGATATGGAAAAAAAAAAAAGATTTCAAGTCTTATAAATAGTACATCTTACAACACAGTATCTAAACCGTCCATTTTTTAGATTTTCAGTAGATCTACTTTATTTGAATAGTTTTTAGTTTAAAATTTCATATTAGAAATGAAAATAAATTCTCGAGCTATTCTAAAAATTTTCAACTCTAATTGCATCTTATGACTTTTAGAGGTGCGCCTTGTTTAAGCTTGGAGGAAGAGAATCTCTCTTTGCATACCATATGCTCCCCTAGGAGCAAAAAATCCATTTTACCCTTAGGCAAACTACCTAATTAGGAAGATTCTTTTATCTAAAGTTTTGAGATTCACTTTAAAATAAACGATGGATTGTCTACAAAGAGACTATTTATATTTGGAAAATTTTTATATAAGATTACAACTTCAAAATATAAAATCAAAGATGCACATAAAAAATCCATCATGTTTGGATGTTGGAAAACCCTCTAATTGTTCATCTCGATATCATGATGTATGAATACGAAAAGAAAAAATGCTTTCGAATCCACAAAATAGTGTATCTTGCAACACACTATCTGAACCATCTATTTTCAATATTTTCATGTGTTTCTAGATCTACTTGATTTGAACCATTTTTAGAGTTTAAAAATTTATAATTAAATATGAAAATAGATTATCAAGTCATCCAAAAAATTTCTTATATCAAAATTACATTTGAGATAAAATTTAGAGATGCACCTTATCCTTGTGCAAATCACACCTTTTATCTTTTGTACATGGAAGTCACAATCATTTCTACTCATTCAATGTCAAATTAGATGGCTTGTAGTAAGTCATGAAATCCGATAATTTTTTTTTGAGAATTTTGTGTCTATTCAATAACATTCTTATAACCATCCATTTTGAAATTTAAGGGACAAGATTGATTGTGACCTACTCGTACAAAATGTAAATTTCTTTGCAGTAAAAATAATGTGTAGCTTTTAGAAATCCTTTTTGAGCATCTCAACAACATGATCGACCATCCAAGAAAAGATGACCAGTGCACAATCCTCAGGCATCATTTTTCTCAAGATGATATAACCAGCTTCAAGTATTATTCGAAGTTGTCACTGGTTGTGCGGGTCATTTCCCTAAAATTCTGGATCCTAAAATTATCCATTTTGCTCCCAAAGGAACATATGAACTTCTCAGATCTATTCAAGGAATACTCCCTTTCGCTCATTAGATTTCTTATACCGCATTTTCAAGCAAATTACGAATATACAAGAAGAGATACGAATTAAATTAGATTAGAAAGTAAGATACCTAGAACTCCTACTTTGTAAGGGACACCTTAAAAAACTTACTCCAATCTTTCTCTCTCCATAGGGTACTTAAATGCCATATGTTCATGCTATTAACCATGGAAATGAATATAGCCCTACTATTTACTTCAATTCAGGTATAAGTGGATACAATCGTTATTGACTATTGGATGTGAACGGGGAATTGGGGATGTACTATTGATGAAATCAACTAGTTGGGGATGTATCATTAAGTCGGCACAAAGTTTAAAATAAAATTTTTAAAATTTTATAACACTTCAACCTGTCGGATTTCATATCCAATAGCCTAGAGTTACTGGGACCTCGTACCAAAAATGAATGGTCTTAAATAGTAATACAATCCCATTAACTACGACTTAATGTTTGTAAATTAGATGATACATATAAATTATCGAAGGAAAGTTTCATTTTTCCAATAAGATTTCTTATTATATATTTTCAATTAAATTCCCAATGAAGAGATAGGTATTGAATAAGATTACGAGGAAGGTTACCTAAACTTCCACTTCGTAGGCCCCTTATTAGGTCCCCAGAATCTATCTGCCCATGCGGTCCCATTCTAGTTATGTGCCACATAAAGGTCGATAAATAGATAGATGGATATATGATACTTCTATTTTTAGAAAAAAGAAATGAAAAAATAAAAACTTGAAATTTCATAAAACAAGTGTAATTGCAAGGTTCATTGGAAAGCGTTGGTGTCCAAGAGGATGATGCATCTGGGTCCCCCCCAATTCAGTTCTTCATATCAAGCATAGACAAATGATTTGTCTTATTTTTCTATTGCTCTCAATTACTTCTTTTTTAATATTACATTACAAAACAACAAAAGGACACATAATTGAAGCATACCCGACGTCAAGAAACAGTTAATGTATCCGCCAAGAACATCAAAAGAATATTACCAAACAACATTCACCGAGATTTCCTTGTTTTCTAATATTTAAGCGGCTTGTTGTTCCTTTCTGCTTTTCTCTTTCCCAGTTCATGCAATTGCTTTGCTTTTCTTGCTGCAACTGCTGGTCTTTTGAATTGCCGCAGTTTTGGTTCCTTTGCTGCCATTTTCTTTGAGTTGGGTGTCTTCAATTTAATAGATTCAGGCAAAGAAATGGGAGTTTTTCGAGGAGGGCGGTCTGATTGGCTTGCACGAAGACCTTGGTAGGAGAGAGAGGCAGCCTTTTCCTTTTTATCTTTCTTCTTCTCTCCATCAGGGGGCTCATCACCAGAGACCTTTGACCTTCTCATGTCTGAGTTGTTATGAATCTGTCTTGGATTATTTTCTTGCTTCTTGAGATTTGATTCGGGTCGTGCATGGTAAACCCTCAGGCTACGATTCCTCAGCATGTAATTTTTTCTCTTTATGGCCATCTTAGCCGCATCCTGAATGTTTTTTTTCTCATGTTATGATGCTAGCTATCCATGATATAATGTAAGATTACAACATATTTAATAATATATTTCTCATATAGCAAGAAGATGAACTAAAACAAGCCCCCATAAACAAAATGAATCACACACCACACACATCCTGGTCTTGCTTAAAAAATACAATACAGATAGTTTTACATGTCCATCAGTTTCAACTCTCGCTGAAACTGCATCATAAATGTATGGCATAAAGATTGCAACCAATTGTATTTATTGGAAATGAAGATAAAGAGTATATGATGATTAGAATTGCTTATCATTCAACCAACAGCAGGATGCATATGGTATTCATGGATTTGAGGGCCGAAAGAAAGAACCATAAACTAAATCAGAAGTTTGACAGAAACAATAGTATAGCAATAATACCAAATAGTTAGCATCTTAGAAATCGATAAGTTATTTGTCAAAAAACAAAATAAAAAACTTACAAATGTTTTAAACATGACATAGGCAATGCCTTTTCCCACACTTAAGTGGGGATCTCTAACAACTCGCACGGCTTCCAAACTGGATTCCAGTTGTTTGATCCCAGAAAACAACTCATACAATTCCTCATCCTGGAGAAATGAGAAAACTTGCACACAAGATTAGCAAATATTCATCAGAAAATAATCCCTGCTAGGGAAATCCAATCAAAAGTAATGATTTCTCTCTTTTTTCCCCCCTTTAATATGGCGAATAAAAAATATTTGTTCTATTATAGTAAAGATGATTACCTTCACATCAAAAGGAAGATTGCCAACAAAAACAGTTCTTCTGTTATCATAAACGGAGGGATTCTGTCCTTCCAGTTTACCACGAGGAGGGCACGCCTTATCCACACGAATGTGATTGTCTCCTACCTGCATATAGATGATGAGATAGAAAAATTTCGAAAAATAAAAACTTCTATATATGGAAGATGGAAGAACATGGGTTATCTGTTTTACTCAACAACCATAAAGATTTCCCAAAGAAAAACAAAAGCAGCAAAATAAGACTTTCATGAAAATTATCATCAATCATCTCTGATACCTTTGCCATGTTATGTGACAAGGCAGCCTTTGCTGATTGCTCATCTTTGAAAACAATGTACGCATGGACACTGCAAAAAAAAATGGATATTACAAACCCATATTACATAGAAACAAACACGCGTGTTTATTTGTGACACGGATGCGAGTGTCAGAAACATGAATCCAAACAAATAACATCTAGACATGAAACGTCAATATAATATATGGGTGTCTACATATATGCGCATGTCTATACATATATTGAAATTCATGAGTAATTCAACTGTGTATGACTGCATTTACATATTCAACAATTCATACGTTATGTCATAACAATAGTAAAGTATCACAGAAAAAATTAAATAAATAAATAGTCCAAAAAATGTTACTTTGTGAATCATAATTTTATTCATCAAAAATTTCTTTTAGTCCAATGCAAGGTTTTGCCAAAACAACATAGAAAAAAGCTAAAAACTATTAGCTAATTATTAATTCAAAATGTAGCACCCTTATTGCATGACTATTAAATAAGGTCTTAATGTATTCATCCAAAACCATATGATCACACCAGTTCCACCCACAGTAGAAAATAAAAATAAAAAGTATTTTTATTCTGAACTTTTATTATTCTAAAATATTTTGTATTTTTAAAATAAAATATTATAAATTAAGTAATGAAATTTCTAAACAAAGAAACGCCAAAGTCGAAAAATAAAAAGTGTCCAAAAAAGGGACACACCATTAGACACTTTATAAAAGTGTCTTATGCAATATTGGAAGTGTCAACATGCGTGTCTGTATCCACTAAGTGTCAACACGTGGTTAGACCCTCAAACACGTGTTTCTATGTTTCATGGTTCCAAAGCCCCAAACAATTACTATATTGATGTGCTGCACAGTTGTAAACTATTAAATTGGAAAAACAAATTACCACTAACATTCTACTTATTTAATAACTCCTCCTTAGACTAATCAGGTACATATTAATGGCTTTCAGCAAAATCATCTCCACTTGACCAAAAAGGTTACCATTCAGGAAACAAAACGCAACGCACTTTGGGTTAAATGCACTCGCTTTAATAAATAAATCTGGAGAAAATGCAGCCCAATTTGATGCATTAACTGTTTGGATATAGGAATACAAATATTTAAATAGTCTAATGTCCCCCTCCGTATGATCAAGCATCTAATGATCGGCGAGAATTGATAGAAGAATTGATCCAAAGTTCTAGTCAAATTGGCAAAGAAAATTATATAAAAGGAATAAATTGGAGTTCAGTTTAACAATTCGAAGTTGCCTTCCTTTACATGCCTCAAAATTATATAAAAAAATTTCTCACACACACATGCACAAACACACGCTCCTGAGGGTGCACACACACACACACCATCAACTTACCTCAAAAAAATAAAAAATTATATAGAAGGAAAAACTTAAACAAATCAAAGTTTTTTCATCTATAAAACTCGTCCACTCTATGAGTAATCTTGGTTGAGTGTTTCCTACATGAAACAAGATCTTATCCACTGCTTCTGAAGATCAAAGAGTTTTAGGGAGGAGATAAGAACAATGCCAGACTCCAGAGGACCATTGGCATAAGAAGAATTCCTTGATCAACAATCCCATCATTTTTTTAGAACCACTTAAAGTAAGGGAATTCCTAAGAAGTATTGGTTTAATCAAGTTAAGGAAGTATGGTGTGCAATCATCCATTTAAGACAATACCAGATATTGCATGCAATATACATAACAATACATTGTTACAATCATGTTCACCTTGCTAGAAACAAGTTTCCAAATGATATAGTTTGTATGTGTTATACGAGATAATGTATTTTCATTAATGCATGTTGATAACATAAATAGAGTAGGTATGTGAATATGTGTGCACATTTATATAATTTATTTTTTTTGGGTGATTCAGTGGGGAAGACAAGCCCCATTTTTTCAAATAGTTTAAGACTTTTTTTTAAGGTGTTAGTGGGGTGGTATCAATGGGAATAGAAAACACAACGTAGTGACTATAGTGTGGGGGTGCTACCACCACCACCCCATGCCCTTTCCCAGATTTATATAAGTTTAATAATAATAAGAGTAGAAAAGAGGAAGTAGTTAAGATTGACGGCCAAGAAATACCAAAAAGAGCACATTTTATAAATTTTGGGTCAATAATACAAGAAAATGGAGATATTGAAAAAATATGTCGTACATAGAATTAGAGCTGGGTAGGTGAAGCGAAGATGTGCAACCAGAGTTTTATGTGATCACCGCATACCAATGAAGCCGAAGGGGAAATTCTGTAGAACAGCTATGAGATAAGCTCCACTTTATGGGGTAGAATGTTGGGCAGTCAATAAAAAAAATATGTCCATAGAATGAGCGTAGCTGAGATGAGGAAGTTGAGATGAATGAGTGGCAAGAGAAGAAGGGATAGAATTTGAAATGAATACATTAGATAGAAATTAGGTGTGGCTCCAATAGGTGATAAGATGAGAGAAAGCAGTCTTAGGTAAAGCTTGCCATATGCAGCGCATACACAATACAACAGTTGTTAGGAAGTGCGAATTGGTTCAAGTAGAAGACTCAAAAAAGACAAGGGGTAGACCCAAAAAGACATGGTTGAAAGTAGTGCAAAAAGATATAGGGACTCATAGGTATAGCCCTAGAGCAAAATGGCGGACCATAATTCCTGTAGTTGACCCCAAATAGTTCGAAAAAGGCTTTCATAATGATGATGATGATGAAGACCCTACTCACACATAAGACTTCCTATATTAAGAAACAAACACCTAAAGCAATGTTTATCAACTCCTCACATTAAGCTAAGACCAAGAGCCTTAAGATTGTGCTTTTTATCCCAAAGTACTATATTGACAAAAAGCAATAAAGCTTTAGAAAAGCATCGTATGTGTCAAGTGTAAACTTGTCAATGTGTTTGTAAATGTATGCATGTGTAGAAGTTATGCGGTAAAAAATACTGATAAAATCATTCGGGTGGTTAACCTCCTTGTTCTCTTCTTCGCTCTCTTTCTTTTCTTTTAGTTAATTCAAGTGGTTTCCTTAATAGAGAAAACAGGCTCTCAAAGAAGAGGACATGGTTTTGGATTTCAAATCTGTGCAAAGACCAAAAACTAAGATTCGTTTCAGGCTTTTTCAAACAAAAAGAGCATAAGCATCACCTTGTATTAAAAAACATAAAACCAATACTTAAAGTTTGAACTTCTATAATCCCAAGAGAAACAAAGAGATGAAAATCCACTTCAAGCACATATATGATGCAAGAGTTCTCCATCAACTAGCACAAGTTAAAGCAACCCTTTGTAAAAGTTCAAAATCCATCATCAACTCTCGATGTAGGTTGTGTGAACAAAGAGATGAAAATCCACTTCAAGCACATATATGATGCAAGAGTTCTCCATCAACTAGCACAAGTTAAAGCAACCCTTGGTAAAAGTTCAAAATACATCATCAACTCTCGATATAGGTTGTGTGAACAAAGAGATGAAAATCTACTTCAAGCACATATATGATGCAAGCGTTCTCCATCAACTAGCACAAGTTAAAGCAACCCTATGCAAAAGTTCAAAATCCATCATCAACTCTGGATATAGGTTGTGTGAACATATACCTATCAACGGCATCATTAATCTTCCCCTTGAGTATTGCACTCTTTCTAGGTAGCTTGCTCTGCTCAATAGAACAAGGCAAATGAATTAAAAATCCCTTCAATAAATACCAGTCCCTCACTAAAAAAACTTAAAATTTCAAATGAAATTATCCACATATATCTTAATATACATATTCACAAGAAATTGAAAAATAAATGCACATAACACTCACATCTACTAATGGCACAGAACGAATTCTAACTGATTCCACCTCCCCAAACTGAGAGAATTCTTTCAAAAGAGCTTTCTTCTTCAACTTCAATGGTAAGTTCCCAACAAAAACAGTCCTCTGAAGCTTATCATTGTCATCAAATGATTCCTTCGAAACAGCGGGATCTGTGGATTTATCACCCTTCATTGCTTTCCTCTTCTCATCCACTTTACTACCATCTTCATTAGATCCCTCCAGAATACTGGATTGGGATGATTTATCCTTCAATGCAATACTTTTCTTGCCAGCCTTAACACCACCTTCTTCGTCCTCTTTTTTCCCTGTAGTTTTATGAAGCTCTCCAAAATGTCTTTTCTTGTACTCCTCTTCAATCACGACTGGTTTCTTACTCTTCTTTTTAGTTTCTACGACTTCATCAGCTTTCTCTCTCTTCTTCTCCTTCATCATGGTTTCAATAACTTCATCAATCTTCTCTCTCTTCTTCTTCTTTTTCGTAGTAGTACGGTCATTCTCTTCACTAACATTATTCTCCAACTCTTTTACTTGTGTAGATTCATCAAGTCTCTTCTCTCTCTTCTTCTTCTTTTTCAGCGTAGTACCATCATTCTCTTCACTAACATTATTCTCCAACTCTTTTACTTGTGTAGATTCTTCATCAAAAACTTGAGCCCCAATTTGATCGAATTTGGGTTTATCGCCCTTATCCTTCTTCTTCTTCTTTTTCTCCACATCAGCAATATCATCTTCACTAATTTGAGATAGTTTACGCTTATCACCATTATTGGGTTGGTTTTGATTATCAAATTCAACAAAACCAGAATTCGATTTCCTTCGAAAGGGGTTATCAGAAAACAGGGAAAGGCCACCTTGCTCTGAGCTTCCAAAAAGGGTTTTGAATATATCAGATGAATCAGTATCATCCTTTGCGCTCTTCCCCATTGTCGATGCCAGGTTTTTATGTGAACGACGACTCCAAGTTATACAAAACTAAAACCAGAGATGAGAAAGAGAGTCTGTGTGCTAGGATCACTGGTTACCCAAGTTATGGAAAAATCAAGCAACGATGATCGAGAAACTGTACATTAACATTGTTAAATCAAGTTTTGGAAAGGCCCAACAAGGATTAGCGAAAATCTAGCAACAAATATCGTCAGACTGTGTTAGCTCTCCAAGATTCAAATGAGCTTGAAAGAGAATGTGTGTTACTAAACAGAGTTTCTTGCGATAAGAAAAACAAACAAGGATGAGAGAGAAACTATAAAGTGGGTACCTCTGATTCCCAAAGTTATGAAAAACCAAGCAAAGAAGAGGGAGAAAGTGCACCACTAGGATTACCTCCTGCTGTTCGCTGTCACGTTTCGGCAGCAATGGTGAGTAAGGGTTATCGTTTTTTATATGCAGCAGCTTTGAGCTTTACTTTGTGGTAAGTAACCAGCCCCTAGCGATTTCTAAACTCGGACCGGTGCGTCGATCCGGTGACCCTACCCGTCCCGAGTCTACCTGTGGGATCTCTTGACATTGAGGAATATAGAGAGTATTGTATAGATATAGATTGAAAATATTATGACATAAAAAGGTTTTAGAGAAATTTAGGCGGAGATACCCCATATTTTCCGATATTTGAAAATTCTCCCACCATTATTTTGTTATTACATCCTATCATTTTTTTCTTTTTTCGTTTTTTTTTTTTTATCAAATTGCCCCGATTTTGGACTTTGAAAATTGGGACATTTTCAAGTTGAAGTTTGAGACACTTCGAGAGTTTGAAGTTGTTCGACCAAATTCGAATCCTTTTTGAGTGGTTTTTCTCCTTGAAATAATTTGGACTTTGAAGGTCCGAAATTGACAACTTCATTCCAAGGGTCCTCAATCGACAACTTTACTTTTTAAAGGCCAAAAGTTGTCGAGAACTTAAAACTCAACTTCGAACCTTTACGGCATGTTTATTTCTTTTGAACAATATTATGAACTTTCATTTATGGTTTGCTTAAAAAGCATATTGATTACATAGCTGGGATCAAAGCACCAAATATAGACAAGAGACTTCATGTTTAGCTAAGCCATCCGCTAAAGCATTGGCAACACGAAAAAAATGAGAGAAAGAAACTTGAAGCCCACAAAAATCAATGATTTTCAGCCAAAAAGTATGAAGAGTCCAACGGATCTTTTGCTAAACAAACATCAATTTATGACATTAACAGATTATCCTTTAACAAAGATAATTCCCAAAATTACTAGATTGACAATGGTTTGCAAACCATGGAGGAGATAAACTATCTCAGCCTGGTTAACCGTGGTGGACCCACAAGGTCAAAATGAGAAGATAACAGACCCGCTATGATTTTTGAGAATACCTCCAACTTCAACTGATCCCAAATTTCCTAAAGAACTGCCATGGAAATTTAATTTGGAAGAACCTTCAAGAGGAGGCATCCAGAGACCAACTTATTTTTAGGCACAAATGAGAGAGCAAAAACTTTCAAATTAACAAAAATATCCGCTCTCCAAACCCCATGCCCTTCCTTAAAAAGCATTGCAAAATCTTATCTTTAATACTATATATGTCCAAAAAACATTCTATCAAAAGTTCTTCTATTTCTTTCTAGCCACATCTACCAGATAATGCCACTTTTAAAAATCTTCCAATTAATAAGATCTTTAAAAGGCAAGGAAGGGATATGAAGATGATTAATAATTAAAATTAAATTGATAGGTAGCGTCCAAGTGAAACCAAGCAAATAAAAGACCCCATTTCCATATTGAATCAGCAAAAGGACAGTATAAAAAGAGATGAGAACCAATCTCTTCCATATTCTTATACATAAAGCAAACATTAGGCACAATTTTACCCCGAATGCGAAGATTGTCTAGAGTAAGATACTTTTTTGTCTCGAGAATGGGGTTGGGGCCATGGTGGTATCACCACTTGTGCCCTAGCTAAGATCTATACTTCTATTCTTATCTAATACATTAAAAAAACACTGATGATTTTTAAAAATGGGTAGGGGCTCGTCATCCCCACTTAATTACCCAAAAAAAAAGGAAAAAGGCACTTTTATTGAAGGGTCACCCATAGGAAGGATTGAATTTTCATTGGGATAGGCCATTGCTAGATAGCATTAATGCCCTCCAAGGACCATCTAACTCGATCATGAAAGAAAAGTCTATAGGCTGATTTGACTGAAAAAAAACCATCACTCTCACTTTTCCAAACTACCTTATCTTCTCTATTTATCTTATTTATTTTGTGTGAAAGTATTTTATGAGAAACATTATCATGTGAAAGAATCCCCTCATGTGGTTAGGTGTGGAAATATTTTCACACCAATTAGTCATATTATAGCCGTTCACACCAATTGGCAGCTATTTAGTGTAAAAATATTCCCACATCTAATTATAAGAGGCGATTTTTCACGTGAAAATATTTATAGATAAATATTTTCACACTAACTAAATGTGCCTTTAAGGTCTGAAGTAAAGGAAATTTGAAAATATATATATATATATATATATACATATATAGAAAAATGAGTATGGATGCAAAAATAAAATTCTAAGGAGGATTTTGTAAATTGCATAATTAAGGGGATATTAATATAAATCTCCAAAAATTTTACCTTGGGGATTACAAAGTAGTAGCTCCTCTTAAAAAAGTCAAAAACATATAATTTACTTGTTGTGCAAAGAAATCACAATTACTTTTGTCCAATGGTTTAAAAAACAGATCGGTGACCCGGATCGGGCACCCAAAAAACCAATCCGGATCGGTGATTCGGATCGAGAATCGGGTGAATCGGTAGAATAAAGCTTAAAAAAAAATCCGAAAAAAATTATTAAAATTTATTTTAAATATTGTTTTTTAGGAATTCAATAAGAAATGAAGGTACTCCATTAAGAATTTTCATGTTTTTGAATGAATATGCGAATATTGATATGTTCTTTCCCTGCATCAACCGCCATTTAGCATTTAATTTACATCACACAAAAGGATAAACATAGAATTATCATGGAATAAGTATATCAACATACATGGACTACAATAAAGCATAAAATTAGTAATATACGATCTAAAAATAAAATGATAGACGGCGTTATTGTTCTTTTTGGTCACGCTGGTGCCATTGATTGAATTGGTTTAACAATTCATTGATTCTATCTAAAAACGAATCGTCGATATTAACAGGCGTCTGACTATTCCCAAATCCCTGAGTGTTAGTGTTTTGTTGTGTTCCCAATCTAAAATCCCCGAAGCTTGTCCATCATTCATGCTTACCTGCACTATCGTGCTCATCCTTTACACTGTTGCTGTTAGGACTCGATATGTGAATAATATGGCTGGGATAGGGTGGCCTCAGAATCATCATCTCTCTCATTTTCTCTTTGAAATAATATGGAATTAAAAAAAAAAAATAACAAATTTTCAAAAAAATCGATCATGGATTAAAAAAAAAATCACAAATTTTCAAAAAATTCTATCATGAATTACAAAAAAAAATTCGATCATGGATTAAAAAAAAAAAATCACAAATTTTCAAAAAATTCTATCATGGATTACAAAAAAAAATTCGATCATGGATTAAAAATAAAAAATCACAAATTTTCAAAAAATTCAATCATGGATTACAAGAAATTCGATCATGGATTACAAAAAATTCGATCATGGATTACAAAAAATTCGATCTTACATAAAATTTGATCATGGATTACATAAAATTCGATCATGGATTACAAAAAAAGAAAAAGCATAAAAAAACAAAAAATTCCATCGTGGATTACAAAAAAAAAAAAACAATTCGATCATGGATTACAAAAAATTCAATCATGGATTACAAAAAATTCTATCAAGGGTTACAAAAACAAACAAAAAACAAAAAATTCGATCATGGATTACAAGAAAAAAAAAAAACATTTCGATCATGGATTACAAAAAATTCGATCATGGATTACAAAAGATTCTATCATGGATTACAAAAAATTCAATCATGGATTACATAAAATTCGATCATGGATTACAAAAAAAAACAAAAAATTCGATTGTTGATTACAAAAAAGAAAAAAACAATTCGATCATGGATTACAAAAAATTCGATCATGGATTACATAAAATTCGATCATGGATTACATAAAATTCGATCATGGATTACATAAAATTCGATCATGGATTACAAAAAAAAAAAACATAAAAAAACAAAAAATTCCATCGTGGATAACAAAAAAAGAAAAAAACAATTCGATCATGGATTACAAAAAATTCAATCATGGATTACAAAAAATTCTATCATGGGTTACAAAAACAAACAAAAAACAAAAAATTCGATCATGGATTACAAGAAAAAAAACAAACATTTCGATCATGGATTACAAAAAATTCGATCATGGATTACAAAAAATTCGATCATGGATTACAATAACAAAAAAAAAAAAAAAAAAAAAAAATCCATACGGGACTCGCCGATTCACTGTACGGGGACTCGCCCCGATTCCGTACAGTGAATCGGCGAGTCGCTGTTCAGAATCGTTCAGTTCTCTCTAGAACCGGACGATTCCTGTGTTTTTTTCGTCGATTCGATCCGTCCATGGCGATTTCTTTCAACTCGGCGTTTTTTAAACACTGCTTTTGTCAATTAGATTTCGAAGTCATAATTACTCTTGTCTATTGAATTTCGATTGAAGTAATTATTAATATATCATGAACCGGACTCAAAGTTCAAAACAAATTTATTGAACTTCGCAAGACATACCATCCAATTTGACGCCGATTGATAAGAGTAATGGTTACCTCCATGTAACAACAACGAAGGCATTTAGGCCAAGTGAAAGAGGTGAGTGTCACAAAAGGGTCATTACTCGTCCCATCCCAACCCGGAAATACTCTTTTCCCAAAATAAATTGACTCTAACAAGCGTGTAGGGCATGTACCCGATAAAAAGAGAACGCTAAAAGGCTTTGTATAGTGCATGGGATAGTGGCTGGCATTTAGAGAGAGAGAGAGAGAGAGGAGTCTTTTCCAAGTGGGGCTTTTCGTCATTTTCTCTGTACTGCAGGTTGCATAGATCATTTCGCGGTTTCTTCTCACTAAATTGAGAGGAGCGTGCGCTTGTCAGGGTGACAATGAGAAGTGGTATGTTGAAGCATTTGAATGCTTGCAGATCGGCTGCACGGTGCATTCAGCCATGGAGTCTTGTACCCTCTCGCGTGAGTCCAGTTCTTTTATCCCACTTTTATATTTTAGAGAATGTCAGTTCACGAAATTAAGCTTTGGCATCCTATTCTCGATTTTTTTTTTTCGTTTTGGGGAGTTAAGTATGTTGATTAGGGTTATTGATTCAAATATTTAATCTAGTTTCATTATTATTTACGTATTGTATTGTTTTGTTTTTGCAATTCTGGTGGTTTACGTAGTGTATTGTTTTGTTTTTGCAATTCTGGTGGGTTTAGCCCTATCCGACGATTGGCTTTATGCTTATACCCCTTTTATGTGTCACTTTTTGCGGGTGTATGATTTGATGAATGTCTTAAATACTTAGGGTTACATTTTAAGCTTGTTGAAAAACCCTAAAACAATTGAACATTTTCTTGTGTTGAAGGAGTTTCTTTTGTTATTGCTGAAGCTCAATGTGATGGATAGTTATCATGCTTTGTCTTTTAGTCTGGTCCACATGTCCATCTTGGAAAGCTTATTGTTGAAAAAACCTAAAACAATTGAACATATTATTTTGTTGAACGAGTTTATTTTGTTATTGCTGATAGCTCAATCTGATGGATGGTTATCATGCTTCAGATGAACATTTGTCCTTTTAGTCTAGTCCACATGTCCATCTTGAAAATTACATTGGGGTATTTAAGAGTTTTTAGCATGAGTATATTAAAAAGTCTTTCTTTGCCTACAGTGAATTACACATTTGACCAATAACTTGCTATTGAGCGTCCTAGTTTGATGATATAATGGTCGAAATAAATAATTTCATCGAATTTGAGATATTTATATTTTTATCGATTTATATTTTAAACCGGTTCTAAAATAATGCTGCATGAGGATTAAATCGTTACTCTAAGTTGTAGTCTACCTGTTCCCCTTGAAATGTATCATTTTCCTTTTAAGTGAAATGTTTAGGGCTAGTTTTGGTGCTGCCTTGAAATGCGTATTGCGTATAGAGTGGTCAAAAACCTGTTTGACTGCTCCCATCTGGTCTCTTATCCACATGCAAATAGTGGTGATTTTTTGTGACTGGCGGAAAATTAGAGTGAAATAGTTTTTCATTAGAATACATCTTGCTGCTTGCCAACTATGAAGTGGAAAAAACGCGTGAGCTATAGTACTAGGCAAAGGAGTGGTTACCCTCAGAGACATGATTATTGTATATTTTGATTCTTCAATTTAGCAACTCCATAGACAGCTAAATGTTAAGGGTTCACATGTATTCTAATACTAGATGAGTTCAATTGTGGCTCTGTTATACAGTTGAGCCTCAATTTGTGTCACTAATCTTCCACTATCATCCTCCTATAAATTATTGTTGAACGCAAGTTATGGAGGCAGTTCATTCATACTTTTTCTTATTGTCTCTTTCTATAACATATACCTCAGCCTTGCATGACTCAAGCAAGTAATGTAATGGCTCAGTCGACTATTTCTATCAATTTGCCAAGTCGAAGTAACAGTCACATATTTTGTGATAAGTTTCTCATTTGGCCATCTTGTGTTTCGCTTATTTGGGTCAACTTCGCTTAGTCAAGGAATTGTGGATGTGAAAATTTTTACTATATGTTTATTGAACAGCTTGATCAAGCTGCCTTTTATTGATTGATCTGATGTTATGGTTGAATAGCTGGAGTTTATAATGAAATTTCTTCTTTTTTTCTTTCAAATTTTCTTTGTTATAGAGTAGTGACTTTGAGAGCTTTAAAACCTTGCAACATACTAATGTTTACATGGAGAAGTTTCTTCTTTGAAATATAACATATTTTAGTTTTTTATCTTTGCCTGTAAACTAGCCGGTTGTCTAGTTATTCATTTATGGTATGCCTTCTATATTTCTCATCTAGTTTTTTATTTCATTTATATATCTTGTGTTGTGCAGCATGCAGCTTCAGCATCTTTGGCAGAGGATACTGAGTCTGTGATATTTCCACAGTAATACACCAATTAAAAGTTCACTTTGAGTGCTTGACTTCTTTATCCTGAACTTCTTCAGGATTTTGGTATTCTATGTTGCTTCGTATGGACTGTGGCATTCTCGGATGATCTTGTGTTGAAACATTTATTCAAAGTGGAAATCTTTCACCTGATTCTTGTTTATTGCTCCTTTAGGTTTCATAAGATTGACTTTCAGCTCTCTTGAAACTCTGTTTGTTGATTGTTTGTTTATACATTTCTTTTTTATTAATTATTAATCTGTAATTTTAATTGGAGTATTATTGCAAGCATGACCCACTTTTTTTTTTTTGGAAATTGCTGACTGTAGCAAGCAGACCCACTGTTCTTCACAGATAATTGAATATTTTGAGTTTTCTCGGACTTTATTTATTTATTTATTTCACTAAGATGGTTTGATTCGGATTTCGACTTAAATTTTTACTAGAAAGATTTGTCCTTTTATTTACGAGCTCTAGCATTGTACCTACTGAGGGTACACCTGTAGCAACAGTGACTAGCTTTTCATATTCATAATTTTTATGTTGCTGTTTCTAGAAGGGGGAGCTTGTGCATTCTTATAATCATTTGCTTTTTTTATTGCAAAAGGGAGGGCCCAGGTGTTTCTTATGGTCTTAATTGGGCACTTTCTGCGAGAGGCATTTTTGTAAAGGACAAAGCATTTTATAATTTGAAGTCTTCTGAACTGGAGAAGTATGGTGCAGTACCTTCAGGTACTGAATAAATCATTCATTATTTTTTTTCCAGATGTGTGCATGTTTGTGACTTTGCTTGAATTTCCTGTAGAGCATCTTTCTGGGTTCCCTATCCATTATAGAGGAAAGTTCACCCAAGGGACTCATGAAATTTCAAAAGCACAATTCAACAAACTCTTAAAACTGGTATGTGGCTTTTATTTTTTATTTTTTTTGGATTGTTTTTTTATTTTTTTTACTGAAATTTACTTGTGATACACTGTTTGTTACATTATGTCCTTTCATCTCATATCAGCCTATAGTGTAGATAGCCATAGTTTGTTACGTACTATTGTGAAAATTTCCCAAGGTTCTATTTTAAATTGGTTTGGAATCGACATCTGTTAGGTGGTAATTGTGGAAGACAGCAGAGTATGATGAATAATGTTGTTCTATTTATTAGTCTGTTGCAATGCAGGTTAGTTAGTTCATGTATACTTGTTCAGTGGATGCCTGGAGGGATAGATCTTCTACCTTTTTGTTTTGCTCCCATTGCCCCTCTTTAACTAACGCTACCCCTCTAAAAGACTTTCTACCCCTAACCCTGCCTCGTTGACATAACAGCCCCTGCTTGCTAAATTTCGTCCCTCTATCCTCATTTCCATCCATGGATGAAGGGCCTCATTCACCGTAAACCTTAGAGTCAATATGTGCAAGCTTTATCTTGTGATATAGAGAATTGACGGTTTCATTTGAGCTGCTGAGGATGGAATCTCTGCTCCCTAGTTAGTATTTTTTTCTCAAGGTATGCTGCTTTCCATTACCTCAATTTCCCCTATAAATCAATTTTAAGCCATCTTGGTATTGTAAGAGATACTATTTCATTCTGAAATTTACTTTTAACTCGAGCAAACATAATCTGCTCTTGGTTTGCTCTTGGGTTTGACTGGATTCTTCAATGAGTATGATTACAAAAAGTTTTGAAGTGTGATCACACAGCTAGTCTATGGCAAGATACAACATGTTAGTTTATGACAATTGGGTGTTTGTATGTTGGATGGTGTCCACACATGAGCTATAAGGTGCCATTGTCATGAACTATTACAAGGTAACACACATAGGAGGAATATGATGATACACTTATTTAATATGGCAAAAGCCGCTATATATGAGGGTATAGGGCCTTGGTTGCTGTACATTTTTTTGCATGTTTACCTGGGCTTGCTAAATATGAGAACTTTGATAAGCTGATGTTGTAATTTTTTATTACAGCTGTATTTAGTTCGTTGGGGGTTTTTCTATTGAGATCCAATATCCTATTCACTCAGTAGGTTACATTGACTATGATTAATAAACATATTTAGCTGTTGATTCCTTCTTAAATGATTCAATTGACTTCCTGATGTGCCCATAAACTAATGAATTTGGCGTTCTTATTTACTAGGTCACTTCTCATATTTCATCTACCTCAAATATCTTTGTTCATGATGGGGCTGTTGGATCCTCGCCAAGGTGTGATGCGAAGGTCAGAGTCATTAGTGATCATCCTTCTGCTATTTTGAAATACTTAAATGTTCTTTGGAGGACTCCTACTCGAGCTGTTTCCCATGACACCTGTCCTTTGACAGTTTATGTTGCTTCCTCTATCAGGTAATACTCATCCCATTTGTCATATTTGAGAATGTGAAACACATGTTCTGTACTTTCACATTGCTATTTGTTTTGGACCTTTGCTGAAATTGTAGTCTGCCCCAAGAGTTAATTATCTGATGCTGCTTCTTAACTATATATCCTTGGTGGGGATGCCTTCTGTAATTTACAATGGAATTTTTCTGGAAAGGGTAATGTATTATGATATTAGTGTTAATTAATAATGAGTAATTAGTCATCCTATTCATAATTCCCGATTGAGTTGGCTAGTGTTTGTAGTGGCTTCTGTAATTTACAATGGAATTTTTCTGGAAAGGTTAATTTATTTTTCTGGCTTCTTGATACAATGTTATGGTAGTGGCTTTTTGGTTGTCATTTCTATTGTCTATAGGATTCACCGAACCCCTTATCAGGAAAAAGCGGTTTATTTTCATTGTGATGGTTGTGTTAAAGATAGGTTTGTGAGAAACATGAAAAGTAGTATATGGGAAATTTTAGGCCATTCCTGCACTCCATGTCTCTGAGGATTTTCCCCAGTTTTTAGACCATGTCCCTCTCCGTCTCATGTTGTTCCTGTTCCCTCAGGTTTTTGTAGAATCTTTGTAAAAGGGTGTTGAGCTATTAATCTTATGGAAAAAGATTGGCAGAGAAAGGAATCGGGCTTGGGTCAGCAGCAGCTGAGTTTTTATAGTACAACGTCTCAAGTTCCATTCCTATGTAACTTTGTCAAAAAAAGGAAGATTGGCAGAGAAGGTTTTATTTATAATGATAATCATTAGAGAGATGATGAGAGGGGATAGGCAAAGAGTTTATATTATATGGAAAGGGAGGAGTCAGGAGACAAAGCAAAGGGGAGGAAGATATTATGTCACTCCTGGTTGTTTTACTTAATTTTTAATAATCGATACATGGAGGGAGGTAAAGAGGCAAAGTTCATGTGAGATGGCACTAAAGTTGATTTGGGCAGCTAAATAGAGGACAAGAGTAGCAGGTAAAAGGAGATAGGATTGTTAAACCTTCAAAAGAAGCATTTTAACTGTTTCTTAATAATTTGGCAAATGTTGGATTATGACAAATGTCTCCCCAGAAAAACCTTTAAAGGCTAAGAAGTTGTTGAGCAACATTTCTTAAATCTAGGCAACATCTGGAAATGATAAGAATATTTTACGCACAAAATCTAACAGACAAGGTTATGAGAAAACTGATATATCTTAAATCATGTTTTACTATTGTATTAATTCTTTAAAACCTGCAATTTTTTTTTTTAAGTTTTCGATTCATCAAATGCTATGGACCATAATTTACCAGATTGAATATGGTCCCTTACCTTTCGTTTCTATTTGCATGGTTTTTGTATCAAAGAAAATGCCTAAATCTTTAACCGTGATTAAAACAGCACAGGCCAGTGCATTTAGCACTAAAAAAATTCAGAAGTCCTTAATCTTGGTGAGAATGTGGGCAGAGTGAGTATTCAGCCATATGCGCTATCAAAAAAAAAAAAAGAGTATTTAGCCATATGGCTACAGAAGTCATGTGATGGAAGCAATGAACTTTGAGTAAAGTTCAAAAGTGATGAGGATGGCTTAAAATCCAAATATTGGTGATAAACCAATTGTTTGGGGCATTTTTTAGTTGCCCTACACTTGAATAATCTGTACTGTGGTCAAAACACGGGGCATTGGTTCAAGACTATTGCAGAATAGTATAGCAACATATTATTGTACAGCAGTGGGGTCTGGCATACTAGTATACTATACTACGATACTAATTAAGTGCTCTCGGGGTTTTTATTTTAGCTAGATGGAGTTTCGTCCTATATAATTTATCATTTGATCCCCATTTAGTTTGGTTTGAACTTCCCCAAATATTGGACATGGGTCCCCATTTTTCAGGGTTTATGGACCACGATCCCTTCCATAGTGCGCTTCCTACTTGCCACGATCATGTGGTCCCGATCCTGATCTTGAATCTAATTCAATCCCAATCTCAGTAACGTTGATTCAAGTAATTAAATGATAATGAAATCATAGCAAAAAGGCTGGTTATAATGGAGGTACAGAACAATGAGGCGTCAATTAAGTTGTCAATTGATCCCCCTTACCAACCTGAGATACTTGCACAGCCTGAACCCCAAGTATATGCCCATGTCCCAAAAGATAACCCGCCACCCTCCTATAAAAATAGGTTGCAGGAGGTGGTTCAAGAGGCTAGGGAGCCCCTTCCACAATATGTCGTATATGAGTTCGGTCCCCCACGTGCTAAGATATTTAAGGCCACTGTTGTTGTTTGTGTCGTACTTTTTAGTGCGAGGCTTATCGCACAAAGAAGGCTGCTGAGAAATTTGCAGCTTGAGAGGCTATGCTCTTCATTAGCGTCTAGCCATCTCTGGCTCAGAGGTTAGATGAAGCCAAGCATGAGAATGATGCCATTATAGTTCAAAACGTTGAGCTATCACGGTCCCTTGATTCCAAGCGTTTTTTTATTGAGAAGTTTGAGAGCGAGTGCTTGCAAGTGAGGCATGAGATGCAAGCTCTTACAATAGAGCTTGATGGGCTAGTAGCCTCTAATGCTTAGCTTGCTGCTAGCTGTGTTGGCCCTTCGAGCCCCATTTATACACTCGACCTCTTCATGGAGGATCTTCCATCGTGTAGGGCTTATTTTATTTTGATAACCATGTGTTATGTGTTTGGGCTTCATGGCTGGGTCATATTTTGGGTACCCTCCTTTGCTTCTTCCATCTCGGATTATCTTAGTTTGATAAGCATGTGTTGTGTGTTTGGGCTTATTGACTGGTCATATTTTGGGTTTTCTAAGTCATGGCACTAGGCTAAGGCTACAGGGTAGGGAGATCCTCTATGAAGAGGTCGAGTGAAGAAATGGGGCTCAGAGGGTCAACACGACGAGCTGCAAGCTAAGCATTAGAGGCCTATCAAGCTCTACTGTAAGAGTTTGTATCTCATGCCTCACTTGCAAGCACTCGGTCTCAAACTTCTCAGTAAAGAACGCTGGGAATCAAGGGACCACGAGAGCTTAGTGTTCTAAACCTTAAGGGCGTCATTCTCTTGCTTGGCTTCATCCAACCTTTGAGCCAGAGATGGCTTGAGGCTAATGAAAACCATGGCCTCTCGGGCTGCAGCCTTCTTTGTGCGAGAAGCCTTCCTCTGGAAAGTACGACCATAAATAATAACTGTGGTCTTAAATACCGTAGCACGTGGGACAAAACTCATATATGACATATGAGTGGAGGGGCTCGCCGGCCTTTTGAACCACCTCCTGCAACCTAATTTTACAGGAGGGTGGTTGGTTTTCATTTATTATAGAGGCATGTTCTTGTGGTTCAAGCATTGTAGGTATTTCTGGTTGGTAAGTGGAGCAATGGACAACTCAAATGATACCTTGTTGTTTTGTGCCTCCATTATAACCTACGAAATCGTAGCAAAATGGTAAAACCATACATAAATTTGAGCCAATTTTTGATAAAATTCAGACTAAATATACCAAAGTATACCCCATAGAGAATGAATTAAAATGGTAAAACCATACATAAATTTGAGCAAAAAAGCTTAGAAATTGATATTAAACCATGGCTAAAATAGGCGTCTTGACTCTGAACCGCAATATGAAGTCATCAAGGGCCTTTTTTTGTCAAATAATGCTAACTGTACTAAACAGGGAGGCTTTAGAATGTTTGGCAATTATGTCCTCGAGCATTTGAATTATATTGACACTTTACGACAAGTTCCTTAAGGGGATCATCGCATTTGTCAGTGGTGCTTCAGCCAAATGTCCACTCTCTCTTAGCCGTCATGTTAATCATTCCCACCATTTCTGAAGTTTGAATTTGGACAAAAAGGATGAATTCACATAGAGGAACAGAATAATGGGAAGAATTTGAATAATTTAAATACAATGAGAACATTGACAACATCATAGAGAGGGAAACTGAAATTCTACAGAGACTTTGAAGGAGAAATGTCCACCAAGAAACAAGCAAGGTATCTTGGGTGATTCAAGCTCATTCTTTATGGTTTCCTTCATTGTATACTTCGTAATTGCAATCAAAGAATTAGAGGTCTTTTGATTTAATTTTTGTAACTAGATGTATTTAACAATGCATATACAAGTGCTCTGGATTGATGTGTGTATAAATAAAACTCCGAAAAATGGTTAGTTTATTTTTCTGAAAATCTTTTTCTTTCTTTATTCGTGGAATGTTAGAATGCAACTTTCAAGCAAACACCTTCCCTTAAAATAAAATTCTTGTAATGAAGTACGAGGTTCTCCTTGAAAAAATGTCATTTACTTTCCATGGCTAGCTAGATGGTGTGGTAGCTTTGTTCCTCTTGGTTTGGTATTTACTCATTTATATCTTGTTAATTATATTTTGCTAACCTTTTAGTATATTACTAGAGAAAGTTGCTTCCTTTTTCCTTTTTTTTTTTTTTGGAATCTTTAGCTGGAGAAAATTTGCTTTCTGATTACTAAAGCTAATATTAAGAGTACTTTCATATAGTCCAGCCATGCAGATTCACTTCATAGGTGCATAGTGTATGAAAACTCTTTTTTCACCATTGATGAATATTTTATCATTGCTGTGCAAAAATCCTTTTTGAGTGGTGAGAAGGTTCACTGCCTTTATATTTGCTGCTCTTCCATGCGCAATTGTTTTTGAGTTAAATGAGGAAGTTATATTGCACAAACGATAAAAGTATAATGAAGGCTGTGAGATATGCGGAAATGGATTGTTAAATTCAGTTCAGTAGTATCTAATTTTTTATTTTTANATATATATATATATATATATATATATATATATATATATATATA
>NW_006497648.1:4737136-4753383 GCF_000471905.2 Amborella trichopoda | reverse complement strand
CTCCAAACTCCATCGGAAAAGATAGTTTTAATGTTGAAAAACATTTTGATTGATCATCTCGACATCGAGATGTATGACCATGAAAAATAAAAAGATTAAGTCTCAGAAATAGTGCATTTTACAACATATTATCTACACCGTCTATTTTCAAGATTTTCATATGTTTATAGATCTACTTGATTTTAACCATTTTTGAAATTTAAAATTTTATTAGATATAAAAATAAATCTTGAGATAATCCTAAGAACATTGTGCATCAAAATTATATACCATGATAAAATTTGAAGGTGCACCTTACCTCTACAACTACGGATGCATCCGTATGCCAACTGCACCCTATATATATATAGATTGCGCTGGTATGTTGAGATTCAAATTTGGTTATGCTCCCCACTTTGGCACTTTGACATCGACATTTTTGATCAACTGGTGTTTTATGCTGACTTAAACAATATAAAATGCTTTTCAGTTGCTTACCTTGCAATAAATTCCTTTCTCTTAGGGGATCTACTTCGTGTGCAATAACCTGGCTCTTTGAGAAGGGCTCTCAATCAGCTACTAGCCTCCTCACTTTGATTAAACGCCAATTTGTAAGATACTTTGCCTTAATAATTCAGTTTCATTGATTCATGGGCTTACGGAAAAAGTGAGGACAATCTCTTGTCTACCTAGTTAAGAAAGTTGGTTTCTTTTCTTTTCGTTTGGGGAGAGTGGGGTTCGTGAACAACTTTTACTGAAGAGCAATGTGCTCTTGTGGTGATTATCATTATTTTTGCAAGATTTTGAGGTTGAATGATTCGCTTTGCTGTATCAGCACATGGCTGTTGATTTTCTGCATTTAAGCTTGGATGGTTCCACCAGTTGGTCGTGAGCTTTTGCATGCTGTAAAGAAAATCTTGTGCACCTCTTTTTGGGTGCCTTATTTATTTTATTTTTATTTTGTGCTTTTGGGTTTTTTACTCTAGTCCGTGAAGCTTTCCTTCTTTTAATACCATCTCCCTTCTGATTCTCCATATTAGAAACTTAGCATTATATCTCTATATTTTCTAGTACAATTGTACCTCTCAGATCAGATCCTCTGATTCTCCATATTAGAAACTGTAACATTATTATGTCTATATTTTTTAGTACAATAGTACCTCTCAGAACAGATCTTGTGAAATAGATATCCTATCAAATCAGACTTATATCCTTCATGGATGCCGGTACTATATACAAAAATGATAATCACTCAATTTTTCGTCGGCAATACTAAAATCCCAAAGGAGCGCTAATATTTGCTTTGAGGGGAAAAAAAATCTTAATACAAATTGTATTGCAAAATTAGTTACTAGATCAGGGTGATTACTATGAACGTGGATTTTGTTGGATATCTTATTAGAAGTTAAATATAAGATGACCTAAATGCTCTTATTTTAAAATTTGAAAGCGCAAAGAATTCCAATTTCTGAAAATGTCCTCCAAACTCATGTAGGATGAATGCTTTGGAGGGATATTAGCATCCCAAAAGTGTTTGGCCAGTTTGCTTCCTACAGACAGGTTGGCCCGACCTTTTGCTCCTGCGGGTGCTTCTCCCTTGCATGCTTTCTGGCTGAAGATTTCTAGGTAACGAGATTCTATCAAGAAGAATCAATGATCGATCAATGGTAAAGCTTTTCTTTCATTCATGAAGAAAGAAGAGTCGCCGACCCTCTTTCATTCATTCAGAAGGAGTGAACGACGCTCGGCGATAGAGAATGTGGTAATAAATCCATAATAGAGTCCGACCACAACGACCGAATTTATTATCTTCATGCATAAGGATAGTAGATTACCTAGTAGAAATGATTTCAAAATCATCAGAAACCCCCTTTCTAAAGGCTGTTTTTGTAGGGGCCATCCCTTGGTTGTGGGGTTGTTGAGTCAAGCTTGTGCATGTTCAAGTTATGGCTTGTACTGGTAGCAACCAAGCAAAAGCAAAATATGATCACTACTCATGATATAGTATATCTTGAACTTCTTATTTGAGGTGAGGTGAGCTGATGTCCCTAGTTTTTCTCACGGTCCAAAAATTCCTTGAAGGGTTCATCAAGGGGATTTTTTTGTTCCCAAATTTTACACTCTCCATGACCCAAGTAACAAGCTTAAAAGCACAAGGCGCGTACGACTGTTATAAACCGATAAAGTTAACGGGTCTTGATTGCAGTGGCCGATCTTCATATGCAGGCCAGGCAGTCTTCAGGGCCAGTCACTCTGCATGTCCTGTGTACACCATTTTGAACTAGAACGCTATATAATTAGGGACCATTGGGCCGACCTTATACAAAGGCCCCACTCGTTAAGCCAATGGGCCTGAAACTAACGCCTGACCTGACAGGCCCTATGATGGTTCAGATTCGGTCCGTGACGGGCTAGGCCTTGATTGCCAGGTTGGCTGGGTCAGCCCAGTTGCACCCCTATATTGTACCTTGTGTGAGTTTTTTTTTTCCTCCATTTTTTTTTTTTGGGGAGAAAACATAAAGCCCCCATCTAAACTTGTGGCCCCTTATATATCCTTGGGTCGTACAAGTTAGAACCCCCTAAGCCCTCTTTTGGCAATTTCTTTTTCCAAATTACCCTTTTATTTTCATTTATTCCCCTCATAGGCCAAATCCTTTTCTCGTCTTTTAAGTGTTATATTTCCCTTTCTCTCTCTGACCCTTCCCTCTCTCTACCCCATAAGTCTTCCCTACCTTTCTCCCTCTTCCTTGTGAACCTTTCCTCCCTTCTCTCATTCCCCCACGCTCTCATGGGTAGAGAGAGAAAAGGTAGTGGATCAAAAGTTCATGAGGAAGAGAGAGAGAGGGAGGGCAAGTTAATGAGAGAGAGACAAAGGTATTAAAAGATGAAGGGATTTGAATTGTGGGGGAGATAAGTGAAAATAAAAATCATAATTTAGGGGAAGGAAAAGTAAAAAATGAGGTCAGGGAGTAATCTGACTTTTTTTAAAAAAAATTCGGATGGGCTCCTTGGCTATTCATAGGCCCCAGAGTGTATATGGTACAATAAGCTTAGATACGGGTAGGGTGTGTATGGGACTATTAAGTTTTGATATGCGTAGGGGGTTTACGTCTTTTCCTTTGCAAGATATTTACATAATTTGTTTGCTTGTGATGCAAACATTCATTCCTGATCTTAATGATTTTGGCCAATTTGTTTTTACGTACCACTCTTTCCGCTTACACTCTTATCATTATTGGAAGGAGAAGGGAATATAGTTTGATAGGGTTGCAACCTATCATAATAAGTAAAACCTCACCTCATAACTCATCGAAATTGCAATTCAAGCATTGGAAAACCGTAACATCGTTCATCTTGGCTTGAACATTATAGTTGTGAAAAAAATTAAGATTTCAAGCTCTAAAAATAGCATACATTATAATAAATTATATAGACTATCCATTTTACCTGAAAAATAATTTTTTAAAGATTTTATACCATTTTTTAGTTTTAAATTTTATTGTCGGTGTTGAAAATTGATTTTAAAATCATCGTGGAGATTTTCATTGCCAAAAGTGTTTTCTATACGAGGATTTGAGTTGAGGCTTTATTTCGTTTTATAAAGCCTAGCGCTATAGAAACTTCAGCCATTGTTCTTTCCAGCTAAGTATCATCTTGTAAGGGTTTGCAGCCGCAGACGCACCGTAAACCTCTGCAATCTAACGTCGAAGTCCATTCTGTTTTTTATAGATTCAGGAGCCCAAAATAGTTTTAAAACATCTGAAATGGTTCTCCACCCCTAGAGGGATAATAAGGAGTTTTGGAGCTTTATAAAGTACAATTGATGATTCATATTTGATTTCAATATAGGTGCAGAGATGTTAAAGCTTTTGGGTTCGTGATGCCTTCCAGGAAAAGGGCATATCAGGTGCGACCCCACGGGCTTGCTCTTTTTTTGTAAAAGGTGCCGTTTTTATAGAGCTTAGGCTCTAAACAATCAAATTACAGCCTACCAGCAAATAATGTCAAAAAATGTGGTTTCAATATTGGAAGTTCTTATGATTGCTTCAAAATTTAAAACTTTAAAAATAGTGTAGATTGACAGATCTATAAAATCTTGAAAATTGACGGTTTAAAAATACATTACAAAATACATTATTTCCAAAACTTGAAATCCATTTTTTTCTCATGTCCATGCATATTGATGTTGAGATGATCAATTTGAGGATATTTGAAGATCAAAACAACTTCTTCTAGTGGAATTTTTGATGTGGGATCTAATTTGATTGTTTAGAGCCAAGGCTCTAGATAAACTTTTCCCTTTTGTAAATGTGGTTTTGAGATTTCGATGTTGTTGAACTTACAAAAAGAGTTGCTATTTTATAATGTCTCCATACTAAAAAGTAGTGTTTTAAAAACTGGATCAACCGGGTGAAGGTCACTTATTATAAGGAGGAGAAGAAATAATAGCCATTGCTTAGAAGCTGTAAATTGAAAACACCTTTGCAGGTCACTTATTATAAGTCTGGTTAAAAAAAAAAAAAAAAAAAAAAAAAAAAAAAAAAAAAAATGGAGGAGAAATAATAGCCATTGCTTAGAAGCCGTACATGAGAAACACCTTTGCAGGTCACTTATTATAAGACTGGTTAAATATTAACATCATCTTCCTCATCAGTAGTCATAAACAGTAATTAGTATCCTCACTACTAACTTAAACTTAAACCCATGCAACTTCTGCGCTCAACTACTGTCCCTCAGGCCACGTTAGTATTCTACATTGGAAAGAGAGAGATGATCGCCATGAGCAGTTGTAGTTAAGAGCGCCAAACGCCTTCATATCAGTGGTTATATGAGTTTCTTAGAAGGCTGTAACTGAGGCCGGGGCCGAGCCGCTTCCTCGTTATCTTCTTCTTCTTCCTCCCCAGCATTCCACAAGAAGTGAGCATATGAACCAAGCACATAACTGCACATTTCGCAATAAAGATACAGAGGTTTGGTGATATAAAGACCTTTTCTCTAATTCAATACAAAGAAGGAAAACCCATTTGAGTCTACACTTGTTTGGTTTCTCTATTCAGATTCATATTATTCCTTCAAAATCAAAACCCAGATCAATTTTTCATGACATTTCTTCAAATCAAAACCCGGATCGAGAACAAATTTTGGTTGATGCAGATCCCATTTTCTCTTTTTCACTGTTTCCTTTACTCAAAAGTGCAGGGTCCATTTTACCAGGCGAATTCTTAAAAAACAGGGGCAACTCCAGATTCCATGGTGGAACTGGATCGTCCCCATATCAATTCCAAGCCGACTCATCGATTTTTAAAACATCGCTTAGATCCCAACAACAAGAAAAGAAGGGGAAAGAGAAAAAAGAAAAAAGTGGGTTATGCATTCCAAAAGAATAAACTAAATGGGTTATCGAGGAGTGTTAATGTAGCTGGTTACCAGTCATCAGGTGCAGTTCTAATGGCTTGATCGAAGTAAGTCTGTGCTCTCGTCTCATCTCTCTGAGTCTCCCATATTAACTTGGCATAAAGGGAAAGAACTTCTCCATCTCCTGGATTTGCTAATATCGCCCTACCATAATATTCTTCTGCTTTCGCTGTATTCTTCTCCACCTGTATCCATAGCAACTCGTACTTAATCCAGCGAAACCATTTTCCCGAATTACGTGGTCGACTTCCAAAATTGAATTTTTTTGTTAAATTGCCAAGCCTGCCATTCTCTTTCTTATCAAGAAGCCTATCTCCAACTATTTCATAGTCGATCATTGTTTGGCCGTAGAAGTACATTCGAATCGCATTCATAAAGATTGAATACTAAATTTATACGAATTTTGTTCTTTCAATTTCTTATCAGGATGCACCATTTTAGTCTTGTCATAGTCATAATTCTGATAGTCCAGAAAGGACATCATAGTAATTTGAGCTGTGTGCCTCTTCAGTAATATTAATTTTTAAGTCGAAAAAAAGGAAAAACTGGAAGAGAATTTTCTCTCTGCAGAAGAAAAACCAGATACTTATTTTGAGTTTAGACACAAAGATTCAAAGAAGATTGAAAGAAAAACAGATTCACGAAACAGAGATACTTTGATAAAGTAGCAAGAAAGGAATACAAAGGAAAAGAAGAAAACAAATATCTCAAAGCAAAACCAAAAGGAGAGGGAAAATAAAAAAATCAAACTTAAAGATCCCAAGTGTAAGAACAGAGTCATGTCCATGACATGATGGATTGAGAGATAGAGAACAGCAAAAAAAATTACTGCTAACTTCAATTACAGTATTTTTGATAAATAATTGAAGAGAGAGAGAAACACACCTCGTGCAAGTATCTGCCATAGTTCATCAGAAGCAGAGGATTGTTAGGGTTAGCCTTCAACATCTCCTTATAATACACACCCATTCTATTCTGATCAGCTCCACCTCCTGTAAATGACTTGATATCTCCTCTTCCACCGCCATTTCCCCCACCAATCTTTATCCCTTTCCCAATATCCCCACCTGAATATCCATTCTCTGGCAAAAGCCCCGATTGCCCGGCCATTTCACCGGCATCAAAACCATCTGCAAATCCAAAACCCACTAATTTCCCCCCTCCTTCATCAACCTCACCATTAACGGAACCGTTTTTCTCCATATCCTCCTGGAGACCCCCATGTTCCTCTGCTATTCTTGCTGGAAAAGACACGGACCGAATGCTCCGTAAATTATGGCTGGAATGTCGATTTCCCGACCTGAAAAGGTCGGTTTCCGACCGAGCTCGCCTGAACTTGAGAGAGCCAGCGTCTCTCTCTTTTATCTCGAAATGTAGGGCAGCGTGAGGAGAAACCGCAGGAAACTTAGCCGGAGAAAGTAATCCGGCACGGGGATCTTGGTCGGGGAATGGAGATAGAGAAGGTAGTGTGGGTGCGGATACACTTCTCAAGAGAATCGCCTTCATGGCTCAGTGAGAGAAAAGAAAGGCAGGCGTTCTCGGTTTGTAGAGGGAGACAGAGAGACGCCGTCTGAGTCGTATTATATTACACGTCCAAAACCCCTCTAAATAACGAAAAGCACCTCTCCCGTAAAGAAGAGCGGAGAAGGGGGACGAGAGGGAGAAGGGTTTTATTGGAGAGGGAGAGAAAAGGATTAATTAAAAAAAGTTAATTTTTATATAGTATTTATTTTTGAGAAATGATCATACAGGGCCTCCCCCACTTCCATAGGGTTCCTGTTAAATTTGGCACCGGTGTGTAAAAAAATCAAATTTTACGATCAAATTTTTCTAAAGATTAGTGTCAATTTTAATCGTGATTCTTGAAAAGTGCTACGGAGAAGATCTTAACTCTTTAATTTTTTTTTGTACTCTTCGCTGATAATATTTTTTTTTTATATATATTTCAAGCCGACCTTAATAGCGTTATGTAGATCAAAATCATTTAAACCTAGCCCAATTCGCCAAGTCACGTACGTGGAGGTAGATGAGGTTGAGTTTGAGTCTGACCCACTAAAATTTGTACAACAAGAGTGAGAAGCAAGGGAGTGTCCTACAATTTTATTTCATTTGGTTCCGGGTTGGCGAGCACGGTGACACGCACGTGACGGCAATTAGGGGGCCATGCAGGCAGGGCCTTGTGGGCGATCGTCCACTATGCTTTCCCAGCTTCCTACACGTGTCAACATCCGCCCCCCCCGAACTGAAAGTTCGGTGCGACGGGCATTTATTGGGACCACTTTTGTACCGTCTCGTGCGATCGTACTCTCGTGCATGAACATGGGTTACGATTCACTGACAGGGTTTAGGTGCGTCGGCCGACTCACTTATTATTCTGCAGTCCCTCCTCTACCAAATCTCACAAAATAAATAGGTGGTGGGAAAAAAGAATTCAAAAATTGATATTTATATTTCAAAAGTATTATAAATTTAGATCATTGTCAAGGTTGAGATTACCCGATCAACCCTAAAATGTTTTGCCGCAATAATAGAAGGTTTAAGACTTGTTATAAATACTTTTGGATGAGAAGGCTACCATTGGATAAATAGGAGGGCAATAATAGTAATAAAACCCACATGAAGGCGTTGACTTGTCGCTTTCGAGAATGGAGAGACTATGGATAGCTTGTTTTTCACAAAACCACATCCCAGTCATGGTTTACCTACGAGCCGCCGATGATTTGCCTCTTACCACTTTCTAAAGCCCGAATTAATTGAGGACCGGTTTTTTGAAAACTAGATCGGCTCGGTGAATTGACCTGTTAGAAATCTGGTTTGGGTTTGGATTGGGCAGACTCGATTGTTTTCCTATGAGAGAACGATATAAATAATAATAATATTTTTATTTTGGAAATAAAATTAAAAATAATAAAATAATATAGGTGGGGAATCGCTAGATTGGGTGATCCCGATCACCCGGTTCACCATTTGACTTGCTCGATTTTGAATGGACGTTTTAAAGTTCTAATTTAGAGTTTTGAATCTAGAAAATCTGATTGAACTTTTGCAAAAGAAATGTTAGGCAAATGAGTTCTCTCCCTCTAAAAATCAACAAGAAAGGAGTAAATCTGCAATCTCTTTCCCTACAACTTGGATAAAAAATGGGTAGAGATGTCACTTCTTTCCCTCTCTCCGATCCGGTGAGATCCGCCCTGTCTAACGCCTTTGGTGTTGGGGGATGGCCTTCATGGCTACAGATTTCATTTGGGGGAGGAGAATTATAATAGCGTGTGTAGTATGTTCCTGCAGTAGTATACTGTACAACAACTCCCTTGGGAAAGTTAGTAATTTAATATTGTTTTTCAATCCAAAATCTTGGCAGTCATCTAAATATCATTAGATGATTATTTTCAAGAGAACAAATTTAGATTTTCAGTTCTTGAACACCTAGATCTTCCCTCTGGAAATTGAACCGTTCTTATTCAATATTGGGATATCAATTTTTTTTTTTTTGAGGTAAATAGAGAATCATATATATATGTATATATATTATTGTTTTTAACTTGGGGTTGGTTATTAAGCTCTAGAGGCAATATCCAAAAAATTTGGGGTCTATAAACTATTCCTTAACCTAAGTTTTACACAAGGGAGCAAATGCACACTATGCTGCTACAGGAAGACCAATCGTTCATATTACGAGCAATATGCCTGACCTGTTTGGTTATTTTCAATGTCAAAAGGACCCCTAAGAACATGGATAAGTGGTCCTAAATGGAAATATAAAATACAGGAAGAAGCCTAAGAGCCACAAGTTTATTGTGTTTTTTGGGAGTTTCTGTATGATAGGAGCTTATAAGCTATCATGTTGAAGCCGCCGTTGTACTCAAAAAAGAAAATAGGGCGTAAAATCTTCAGAAAAAACAGATCAAGTGAAGAGTTTCAATCTTATTCAACTATGATCTCCTCCAAAAATCATTTTAGAGATGGTTATATAACCTTTGAAGTAAATTATTTAAAAGAATTAAAAAACAATTTAAAAACATGTAAAACAAACTATATTTAAAATCTTATGTTTTTTAAATTTAAAATCTATTTCTTTAAAAAAAAATGTAATAAAGAATATCTAAAATCTTAGACTGTGGTGCATCTCTAGTTAAAAACCTAAAGTATGAGACCTGAATTGACCTTCTTCTTTTCTTTTTTTTCTTTTTAGGTATTTCGATGGAGAATGCAAGCTACTGCCTATTTTTTAAATGATCAGAGGTTCTTGAAGGTATTAGTAAGAATAAAAACCACTACGTAGAACTGATGTATGGGATGTGTTACACCCCACCCCCAACCCTTTTTTGTTACACCTTGCTTTTTTTTACAAGTGTCAAAGATATAAAAAACATATTTTGATTCTTCAAAAATTAGACATTCTATTTAGGAGTGTCCTGACAACCTAATTTGTAGAAATATCTTAAGATACCCTCCATAAACGGACAAATTTGGTACATGACCTAGATTTTATTTTTTTTGATATGTGATACATGATCAAGAATATTTAAGTAGATTTTAACATCAAATGGTGAGAAAGACGATGAAGAGAAAAGAACTGATGATTGACATATATAGAGGGTTGTATTACGTATATAAATTTTAGTAGTTTTCAGGGAAAACATGCCATGTCCTTGTGGTGGGAGCATGTGGTTGGGAAATGGGGGGAACATCCATTGTTTCCTTCGTGATCACTTAAGGTGCAGCATACAGTGCTTTTAAAAAGATACGAGATTTGCCATTGAATTGTATAACCCTATAGATTATTCTTTCCTAAATTGTTTTGCTTTTGGTTTTATTGTTATTTCGTGAATTGCTTTATAAAGAGAGCAATATGTAGGTTTGAGTCCCGTATTGAAAAGGGGAGAGGTTTTTGAGTTACATTTAAGAGCACGTATTCCACAGAACATACTCTAAGTACAATGGAGAGAGATTGAATATACTCCAAATACAATGGAAAGAGATTGAATATACTCTAAATACAATGGACAGAACAATTATTGAACCTCGCCCAAACATGGTGCGGGTTAGGCTCGTGGCTAGCAATTATTGAGTCTCGTCGTCCAAATACGTGTGCGGGTATACTCTCAATTGTGGCTCGGGCCTCGTCCAACACATTGAGAGTGCATGTAATTCATGTACCAAATACGTGTGCGGGTATACTCGATATTGTGGCTCGTGCCTACGTGTGCGGGGGTATACTCGCCATTGTAGCTCATGCCTTGTCCAACACATGTGCGGGTTAGGCTTGTGGCTAGCTATTGGGGTGCATGTACCTCATGTAACTTGTAGCTGTTGGGGTTGGGGGGGGGGGGGGGTGCATGTAACTTGTAGCTGTAGGACTGCATGTAACTCATGTAGGGGTGCATGTACCTCATGTAACTTGTAGCTGTTGGGGGGGGGTTGCATGTAACTCATGGACCTTTGTAGCTATTGAGGTGCATGTAACTTCTAGCTGTAGGAGTGCATGTAACTCATGTAACCACCACAACACTAAATGGTCAGCCTCTTGGTGCTCTATAATAATGTAACCACCACAACACGTGCTCGATAATAATGTAACGACCACAACACCTCTTGGTGCTCTATAATAATGTAACCACCACAACACACCACAACATTAAATGGGCACCACAACACTAAATGGGCAGCCTCTTGTTGCTCTATAATAAGATCCCGTCTACCCACATGATTTTGGATACTTAAAACAATTATTGAGTCAATCTCATTAGACTATTCTCTGCAATTATAGCAAGCAAACCAGTGAGCTGACTCTCTTTCTCTCTCTAAACTATCAAAACTCTGGTGACTATTGTATGGGTTCTAAGCTCGGGTACATAGAGCTTAGAAATATTGACAAAGATCTTTTTATTGTGTGGGTTCCAAGCTCTTGGTGCTCTATAATAATGTAACCACCACAACACTAAATGGGCAGCCTCTTGGTGCTCTGTAATAAGAGTCATCCTACCCATACGATTTTGGATACTTAGAGCAATTAGTGAGTCTATCTCAATAGACCATTCTTTGCAATTCCAACAAGCAAACTAGTAGGCTGACTCTCTTTCTTTCTCTAAACTGTCAAGACTCCGTTGTCTATTGTGTGGGTTCCAAGCTCAGGTGCATAGAGCTTATGAACATTGAAAAAGACATCTCTATTGTGTTGGTTCCAAGCTCGAGTGCATAAAGCTTATGAACATTGAAAAAGACCTCTCTGTTTTCCTGTATTTCGAGGATGAATTGCCTTTCTTATGCACAACAAATACTCAATCGAAGGGGGCAAATATCATATTGAGATCCAAAAACAAGAAGACTTTGAGATTATATTTTGCAAATTATACCGTTGTCTGCCCCCATTTCGCCCACCAAATTTCCAATATGAATTAGCAAAGGCAGTGTCCAATCAAAATCGTCGTTTGAACCAAATTGACTTGTTTAAAAATGTGTATAAAAATAATAATAGTTTAAAAATATGTAATAAAAAAATTGTCAACTTTTGTTTCATGTTTTGAACTAGTTGAAACTGGTAGGTTAGACTGGCTAAAACTAATCAAACATTGCTTTTGATTAGTTTCTTTTATCAAATTTAGTTTTTTATTTGAATCATCTAGACAAGGCACCTTTTAGTAGACCAACTAGTTAGACCACTAGTTCAATTTGGTATTGATAAATGTGCTATAAAGCTTAAAGTTTGAGTAGGTACCTTGTTTACTATTTGATAGGATTGCAACAAGTTGGGTTAGCCTCAGCCTAGGTCCTATGGGTCTACATAGGGGTTTGGGGCCAATCGAGGCTAAGCCCAATAGATTCATGACAAAAAAGAAAGAAATAAAAAAAAGGTGTGTAAATTATCTAAATAAGATGCACGTCTAAAATATGCTAAAAGATGTAGTTTTGGTTCAAAAAACTTTGTGATGGCCTAAAAAATTATTTTTGTCCGTAATCATGGTGTTTAAAACTCTAAAATGGTGCGAATCAAATAGATCTATCATCATCAGAGTTTTTCTTAATTATTTGTGGTCAGCTACACAAACATTGGTTTGCCGTTGTGCTATATCAAAAGTCATACCCTTAGTGAGACCATAAATCCATATCTTTTTTTCACTGTTTCCAAATAAATCTATAACAACTTAAAAATCTTGAAAATGGACAGCCCAGATATTCCGCTATAAGATGTATTATATTCACGACTAAAATTATTATTTAGAAAATGATACAATAAGACCATTTATCTTTGGTATACGACAGTCACCATTAACCTTGACGATTGGAAGTAAAATTGAGTGGTTGCACTTATGCCATTGATAAAACAGGCAAGCACAAAGTTTCAAAAAAAAATTCTCGAACTTTGTAGTACACTCAAACTATCATATATCACATCGGATCGGATGATTATAAATAATTGTAACCTTTTTGTACAAAAAAAATAAATGGTTTCATTGCATACGGTCCCTTATTATTTTCTATAATCTACCTCTCGAGTTTACATCTTATATAATTTTTTTTTATAATAAAAGAAGGATAAATTGCTTGACGTGGCCCGGCCAAGGCGGATCCAAACCTGCTTTGCTGTAGATTTTTCTTCTGCCCAAACCCTAAGCTTGGGCCTCGTGGCCCACGCGTTATCCGATTAATTTGGGCGGCTAGGTCACGTGGGCGAAGCTACTATGCCTTAGCACGAAACTTCGAAGCACGGCTCTTGATGCCAGATTAGGGAATCAACGGTGTTGATACATCGCGGCGATGAAGACCCCTTGTGCGGCAAATGAGGCTCGCGTTCCTTATGAGCCGGCACTACGTCCGGTGCCACGTGGACCGATCATGTGATCCTTTTTCAGGGCGCATATTATTGCAGGTGGACCCTACGAAGCGGTGGCTATTCTCTTGTCGTATTCGGCGCCAGTTGCGAGTGGGGCATGCATGGGCATGGGCGCCATGCCTCCTTTATGTTCATGATGATGCCATGAATGATGCGATGCCCATGCCCGTGACGTCACACTTACAGGAGTTCATGCGCTGCCCATCCCTTCGTGTCTGCACACTGCTCTCTCATAAACGCTAGTTTCGGTCATGGAAATGGTGAGAAGTTTGGTCCTGATGTAATTACTGGTTGAATCGGTTGGAATGAATTTTTTAAAAATAAAAGAATATAAATATAATAGTTTCAATTATAAATTATATTAAAATTTTGAACAATTTTATTTAGCCCATCGAACATTAAAACATGATTAGCGTGATCGATCAAATATTGATTTTGACTAATTTACCATAGATCACGATTCAATTTGACCTTAAATAATCAAAATAACACATACCCCTCATTGTAAACAATCAAAATAGGAAAAAGTTTATATAGAGCCGAGGTTCTAAACAATCAAATTTAAACCTACCCTAAAAATTTCACTAGAAGAGGTTGTTTTGATGCCCAAATATCTTCAAATTGATCATCTCGACGTCAAGATGCATGGATATGAGAAAAAAATGGATTTCAAGTTTTTGAAAAATAGTGTATTTTGTAATGCAATTTTTTGACAATCAATTTTCAAGATTTGCAAGTTTTCAACACTATTTTTGAAGCTTTAGATTTTATAAATAAATTTTTAAAATATAATTTAAGGCTCTATACAAAACCTCACACATCAAAATAACATATGCCTCTCATAGATAGAAGGTTGGGAGCGGTTTAGTACAAGAAAGGGAAGAGCAGTGTTTAAAAAAATGTTGAGTCCAACCGGACTCGTCCGGTTCGACTCGAAAATCGCAGTGGGGGGATCAAATCGGTTAAAAAAACGGGAATCGTCCGGTCCTAGAGAGAACCGGACGATTCTGCACAGTGACTCGTCGATTCACTGTACGGAATCAGCGAGTCCGTGAAGAACATGGGTTGCACAGTGTTCTTCACGGGATTCTTCAAAATTTGTCTTTTTTTTATCATTTTTCTTATTTTTTTTGGCATGTGATCTAATTTGTAGGCTGTAAACAGCTTTATTCAGCTTTTATACAGATTAAATGGTTGAAAATTTTGGTGTTTTTGGATCACGAAACTTACATTTTTAGGGTTTCCTCCTTTTCTTGTGTTTCATGCCAAATAGGGCATGAATCTTTCAAAATTTGTAGGCATTTTGATCGTAAAGCTGTGCATCAAAACCTTTTGTTACTAATTTGTGATAATCGTTGAGAAAAGCAGAGTTTTTTGGAGATTGAAGGCTTCCGTTCACAAAATCAGGTAAGAAGTTTGGGTTTTTTTTTTTTCCTCCATATGATTTATTTTACGACATATTTTGAAGATAATGAGTTTAATTTGTAGGGTTTTTAATCTTTATTGTGTCTATTATGATTTAAAATTTTCAATTTTATGTAATTTGGTCAATTACAGTATGAAATTTGAGATGAATATAGAGATGTCTGCGGAACAAAAATTCTGCTGTTTTTTTTCTTTTTTTCCGCCTTTTGATTTTTTTTTCATGATATATTAGAAATAATATGTTAAAAATTTAGGGTTTTGATTCCTTATATTGTTGTTTATCAGAAAATGTACTCAATTGGATGTAATTTATTCACTTAGAGGTGGATTTTTTAGTTAAAATGGCTTATGTAAAATGGCTTTGTGAAGAACAAATTTTTTTTTTTTTTTTGTAATCCATGATCAAATGTTTTGTAATACTTGATCCATGATCGTAATTTTTTTTTTTTTTTTGTAATCCATGATCAAATTTTTTGTTTTTTTTTTTTTGTAACCCATGATAGAATTTTTTGTAATCCATGAACGAATTTTTTGTAATCCTTAATCGAAATGTTTGTTTTTTTTCTAGTAATCCATGATCAAATTTTTTGTTTTATTTTTTATTTTTGTAACCCATGATAGAATTTTTTGTAATCCATGATCGAATTTTTTGTTTTTTGTTTTTTCTGTAACCCATGATAGAGTTTTTTGTAATCCATGATTGAATTTTTTGTAATCCATGATCGAATTGTTTTTTCTATTTTTGTAATCCACAATCGAATTTTTTGTTTTTTTTGTTTTTTTTTTTGTAATCCATGATCGAATTTTATGTAATCCATGATCAAATTTTTTGTAATCCATGAGAGAATTTTCTGTAATCCATGATCAAATTTTTTGTAATCCATGATCGAAATGTTTGTTTTTTTTCTTGTAATCCATGATCGAATTTTTTGTTTTTTTGTTTTTTGTAACCCATGATTGAATTTTTTGTAATCCATGATCGAATTGTTTTTTTCTGTTTTTTAATCCACGATCGAATTTTTTGTTTTTTTATGTTTTGTAATCCATGATCGAATTTTATGTAATCCATGATCGAATTTTATGTAATCCATGATCGAATTTTTGGTAATCCATGATTGAATTTTTTGTAATCCATGATCGAATTTTTTGTAATCCATGATAGAATTTTTTGAAAATTTGTGATTTTTTTTTTTAATCCATCATCGAATTTTTTTTGTAATCCATGATCGAATTTTTTGAAAATTTGTGATTTTTTTTTTAAATCCATGATTGAACTTTTTGAAAATTTGTTAATTTTTTTTTTAATCCACGATCGAATTTTTTTTTGTAATCCATGATCGAATTTTTTTAAAATTTGCTGTACTTTATTTTTTTATTTTTTTTTTTCCATGATCGAATTTTTTGAAAAATGATGATTTTCCGAAAAGATGTGAAAATCGTGATAAGGTTTCGATTATCATGATGTATTAAACCCAATTTTTTATTTTTATTGTTTGAGTTTGCTGTACTTTTTTTTTTTTTTTCCATGATCGAATTTTTTGAAAAATGATGATTTTCCAAAAAGATGTGAAAATCGTGACCAGGTTTTAATTAT
>NW_006497648.1:4718999-4735483 GCF_000471905.2 Amborella trichopoda | reverse complement strand
TTTTAATCCAGCTGAATGGTGGGAGATATATGGTACTGATGCACCTCACTTAAAGAGGATAACAATCAATTCTGCTACTGGCTGTGAGCACAACTGGAGTACGTTCCAATGGTTGCACACTACTAGGAGGAATCGACTCGCTTCTGAGAAGCTTCATAAACTAGTCTACGTTCATTATAATTTAAACCTCAGAGAACGGCAAATAAGAATGAAGCTTGAAGACTATGGGCCGATAGACTTAGACACAATATTTGTCACAGACACAGCAGACCAATGGGTAGTAGAAGAGGAGGAGCCAGTGTTGCACAAGATAGCGTTCCTTGAGGCTATCGGTGATGAAGATCTTGAAGAAAGTAATGAGCAGCATGAAAGAGGAAGCAGCCAGTCAACGTATCCACAATTCGTCGGAGATGTCGGTGATATTGCACCTAATGAGGGAGAGTGGGAAGGGGGTCTAAGAGAAAACGAGAGAGATGATGGTTCTGAGGCCACCCTATCCCAGCCATATTATTCACATATCGAGTCCCAACAGCAACAGTGTAGGGATGAGCACGACAGTGCAGGTGAGCATGAAGGATGGACAAGCTTCGGGGATTTTGGATTGGGAACACAACAAAACACTAACACTCAGGGATTTGGGAATAGTTAGACGCCTGCTAATATCGATGATTCGTTTTTAAATCGAATCAATGAATTGTCAAACGAATTCAATCAATGGCACCAGCGTGACCAAGAAGAACAACAACATCGTTTATCATTTTATTTTTTGATCGTATGCTACTAATTTTATGCTTTATTGTAGTCCATGTATGTTGATATACTTATTCCATGATAATTCTATGTTTATCCTTTTGTTTGATGTAAATTAAATGCTGAATGGCGGTTCATGCAGGGAAAGAACATATCAATATTCGCATATTCATTCAAAAACATGAAAATTCTTAATGGAGTACCCTCATTTCTTATTGAATTCCTAAAAAAAATATTTATAATGAATTTTAATAAATTTTTCAGATTTTTTTGAAGCTTTATTCTGACTAATTCACCCGATTCCCGATCCGGATCGCCGATTCGTCCATCCGGATCAATTTTTTGGGTGCCCGATCCAGGTCACCGATCCGCTTTTTAAACCATTGGGGAAAAGTAAACCTCCCAGTCTACTCTTGCGCCTATCAAAAACCCAAAAAAAGCCCCCGCCACCCGTGTGTGTGGGTTGGTGCTCTTTTGCCTTGTGTGATTCTCTTTCCTTTCATCCTCTTTCCTGCTCGGTGTTTTTGAAAGTGCGACGCGGACCAAGTAGTGGGTCTAGGCCTCGACCCTATTACTCAGGCCGACTCAAGTACCTGGCCCCCCATTGATGCCTCTAGCTGCAAAAGAAAAGGTCAAAAAATTAAAAAAAAGAATCTGAAAAAATAAGAAATGTATGTTTAAACTAAGATTAACCAAAACACTTCAAAATGATTAAAAAATGTAGCAAAAACATAGATTTTTTTAAAATCAATTTATGATTGATGGTATGTTTAAAATAATTCGAAAAAATAAAAAAAAAATTAAAAAAATGTCTTTATGACAAAAACAAATTCCAATCTTTGCCAAAATATAGAAAACATAAAAAAATCATATATCCCAAATAAATTTTTTATTTTTTATTATTTTATTATTATTATTCTTCCTTTTTTAATATTTCTGAGTTGGACACCCAACTCAGGACAATAAGGGAAGGGCTCGAGTAGAAACTACTCGGGCCAATTTTTCAATCACTGGTTTTGCGAAAAGCCTCGTTCTCTCGCTCACATCTACTTTTGGAGAAATGTTTGGTGAGTCTACCGACTCACTTGTTGATGTGTATCCTCCTCTCAAAATACGTCTTAAAGATATATTTTGATTCTAGAATTTTTGGGTTTAGTAATCTAAACTACGATGATTATAAATATGAATTTTTTATATTTTGAAAAATAAAATATTTTCTGTCTTTCTTTTTATACCATCTATTTTGACCTTTAGTAGAGGAACATTTTTTTGATGTCTCTCTAAGACGAGTGTCTGATCCGAGACAAAAAAAAATTGGTAGGTCAAGGATTTGCGAAGTATGGGCTTGAGGTCAAACAAATAATAATGGAGTTGAAGTGTATAGTTGGTTGCATGATCCGATTTATGCGAAAAAACATGTTATGTCTTACTTATCTCCAACTTAATTCACAATTAAAATACAGAGATTTATATGATTAAACAGAGAAATTCATATGAGTTAGTAATCCAACTTAATTCACAGTTAAATACAATGATTAAACACAGAAATTCATATGAGTTAGTCATTTGTATTCAACTAGCAGATGGCAAAGTGGGTTGCACGCTGTATTACATGGACACCGATCGAGTATCATGTCTAGTACGTTTTTTAGGGTGTCTAGTACATCAGTTTAAAAATTTAGTTCAGCACCGACATGTTAATATATATTTTTATAATATAAATAATTTAAAAAATAATAGTCAAAATTAAAAATAATTTTAAAAAATAATAAATAGAATGTAAAAAATCACACATATAAAATTTAAAGTGCACCTCAAAAATATTGTAGAAAAGAGTGTGTTGAAGTTGAAGAACCTTCCACTTGATCATCTCGACGTGGATATGAAATTATAAGAGAAAAAAAAATTTCATTTTAAGTCCTGAAAATAGTTTTTCTTGTAACAAGTTATTTAAACGGTCTACTTTCACAATTTTGAAGTCTTTATAAATTTTCTTAATTTGTACCCTTTCTAAAAAACATTTAATTTCATAATTATGGTTTGGATTTTCAAGCCATCATAAGATTTATGATATCAGAACTACATCTTCAGACAAAATTTAAAGTTGCGCCTTATTTGTATAGTATAACGTGGGCACATTGTACAAACCTCATGTCCGGTTAAATCCCCATCTCATAAACCTATATTTTGTTTTTGCATTTTATTTTAAAAAAATATAGATCATCAATTCAGACCAATCTAAATCATTGATCTGGCATAAATTTTTAGGTGAACAATTCGTCTCCCATATCCATGTTTTAAAATAAGTCATTCAAAGCATCAAAAACAAAGTAGATCAACGTATTAAACATTTCCATTGATACCTTAAAGACGAGTTAGCGAATACCACTTTATTATTTATTATACCCTTCTAGTTTGTATGCCAAAACTGGCCGCACTAATTGTATATAGAAGAAAACCTATTAGTCTTTCATGGATTTTCATTATTTTATTGTTTTTTTTTTTTAAAAAAAGAAATTCATATTAAAACAAGTATTCCCGATACTTTAATCCCTTCGCTTTTGCTTAAATGGGAAGTCTCACCAAAATCGAAATTCCCATAAATAAACTACATATCTATCACGATGAAATAGTTGTTTGTTAGAACTTTGAAGAAAAATAGAAAGCAGTTCAATTTTAAAAATCCCTATACATTTTTTATGCTCAAGTTTCAATTTTTTTTTTAATGCCCAAATTACTCTCAATTTAGAAATCCAATACCCAACCAACGTTATGCTAGAATAAAAGGCCTATTTAAATGAGTTAAGTGTACAATGTGCTCAAATGGGAGCACATTGTGCTTGTTCTCTAACAATTTGGGTTCAAACCTTAGATGACCATACCCATTTGAACCAGCCTACTTCAGAAAATACTGGCTTGGACATGCAATTCCAAACCTGTTCGTTAAAAAGAAAGGTAAATAAATAAAAAGACTACGATTTGTACATTGGATGTTCGAACTGCATAAACAAATTGTAAAAGAGGGATTTGAGCTTAAAAAAAAAAAATTATATAACTATTTTTAAAAACCGAAAAATAATAGGATTTTTTTGTAAACTTTTGAGCTTAAAAATAAACCATACATGACTATTTTTGAAAACCAAAAAATAATAGGAATTTTTTTGTAAATTTCACCAAAGTAAAATAGTCCTTAAATGGGAGAAACTACCACTCCAGCCCTTGCATAGATGTATACTTGCATGCATCACTAGGGTTATAGTGTCTGTAGTATGGCCTTGTGCTTGTATGCACGGTTGTGCACTATTGTACATATCGATACACATTGTAATCCATATGAAAGCATAAGTCCTTTTCAAAAGATTCTTTCCTTAGTTTCTAAAGCACTAATTGATGGATAATCATAGTGCAATTTTCTTTGATATCTTGGTGCCACTATTTGACAAAATATATCATGTCACTTCTCATGCTTATCCCCTCTTATCTTAGGCTATAAAATATTGTACTAAAGCTCTCAGGCTTATCAAGCACTTTGCCAATTGATCAAATATGAAGCACTCAAAGGGAAAATGTTTGTCTATGATGAGGATGACCCCAATTAATTTCACATTCATATCAATACCCACTTAAAAAATGAGGGTTAATAAGAGTTACCAAGTATTCAAAAATTGTTTCACGCGGCAGGGAAGGCATTTCTACATTTGCGGTCCCCAAGGCATAAAGCATCCTTCTTAAAGATGGATGCAAACATGTCGTCCATCTAAAAATAATTGAAACTAACGGTCTAAATGTTTTTTTAATAGAATTATTATTTTAAAGTTGTGAAATTTTTTTATTTTTTCATATTCATCATTTCCATGATAGAGATCACATGTCATTAAAAATTAAGTCCCAAAATCCATCTCAAAAATAGATTTTTGAGAGGTGACCTCATTTCCACATGGACTCGTAGTCCCCAAGAATTTGTCCTTTCTTAATCAAATATTCATGAAGGAAGATAGGATTAGGGTTAGGACTAAAAGATTTTCCTCTGTCTTTTCCTTTACATGTTTGTCCCATTTGGTGCCAGCTTCAAAGGCTTAACAAGGAAAAAAACCTTAAATAAAGTAATCTCTCAAGTGAGTATGTTCAACAGAAAAAGCACTGAGAAAGGCATTCATTTCGTTTGACTTGGTTAAGAAAGTCTTTACTGATGGGATATGTGAAAATCCCCTGTTTTCACTTTTCCTTTACTTGGAAATTGTTAAACGGATTAGAAATAATACGCTCTGATAAGTTATCTAAACTTGTTATTGCTCTCTTTTGGGATTATATGCTTTGAAACTATTTATTTTGGTATAAGATGTAAAGTCTAATAGATAAAAGTAAGTTAACATTTGAATTTATTTTTTTTTGACTTTGTGTCCAAACTATGATGCATCATTAATTACTCGATTTCAATTGTAACAGTCATGCTGATTGCGACCTCTTTATATAAAATATAAATGGTCTGTATATATTTTTATCTACTTTTCTGACAAATTACATTTCCATCTACTTATTATCATTTGAAATGCAATATTCTATCTTTTAAAGCATCATGAATTTGAGGAGGGGTGTTATGTAAAGTGAATATCGTGTATGGTGGAAGGAGATTATTTGAATGTAATTAAAATGATGCAACAAGAGGATTCTATGAGAACTTAGAAGCTTTTGGTTACAAATTATATCGCTCACTGAGAATTTGATGATTTCGTTTCAGCATGTTTATAAGAAACCGAATGTGGAGGCTGATACGCTTACCAAGATTGGAGGTTCTTTACCCTATTTCATGGTTACTGAAAATGTAATAATCTCTATGTAATTCCTTTTGATCAATAAAATGTCTGATAATCGTCAAAACAAAACAAAAAAATCGTGGATATACTTGTCAAGGGAAAGCATATTTCATTAACGACGTATATAAAAGAAAGGTATATGTAGTATCTGGTATTTATGGTAAGATTGGATGTATTCAAAGTTATTATGAATATATAGAGAGTTCTCTTCAACGATGCTTGAGACTTCATCAATTACATCTCGGACCACCATTGGTGTATTTACTATCGTGAACCACCAGGATATTCACCGTTCATTGGGATCACGATTGGCATGATTAATTGTAGGGACGAAACCGGAGAAGCTAGAAACAAGAATACAAGTTACTTAAAAAAGTAAAAGAGCGTACAAGCTTATAAGCAGTGAAAAGCAGAAAGGAACCAAAACCCCAAAAAATGGTGACTTCCAAAGAAAAGGAGTCACAGTACACAAGCTCAAGGTAAGATGCAAGAGATGAAAAATAAAAATTGAGTGGGATAAATAAATATTACCTAATCCAACAGGCTTTGGCATGGAGCAAACACAAAGAATCGTAGAATAGAAAAATGGTAATATCTCTCTCTCTCTCTCTCTCTCTCTCTCTCATAGCAGTGGAGATTCTGGTTAGAGGATTGGGCTTAGGAACTCCAGCTTCCAGTCATTCTTACTATTGGAGGTTTAAACCCCATCATCATAGCCTTTTTCTAACTATTTGGTCAGCTACTTATTCTATTTTACTTATATTGTTTTTTTCTTCATAGATCTTCGAAAGCTAGCTACCAGATTTATTGACTAGACTTTGAGGGCATGGGTGAAATCCGTATATCCCCATTAATTGATCAATTTTCCTGCTGATTTTCTTTCTTTGATTCAAAATTATCTATAGTTTGTTTAATCTTTTAGTTGACATTCTTTTTTAAAAATTTTAAGCCAAAAAGATATTCACTATCGAGATTTTTAACATACCATCTTATTAGTCGTTTTGAGCATTGTTTGGTACTAGGACATTCGCGGCTAAGTGTTTTAAGATTTTCTTTTATCCATCTTGTTCTTTGCATTATTTTACAATATTTTGATTTTAACTTAATGAAAAGACTTTGGGGACTGGGGTAAAATCTGTCAACCACAAAATACCCACAAAGACCAATTCCAACAAGGGGAGTTTTGTTTACAAAAGTATGTCACACTTGAATAGTGGAGTGCAAAAATGGTGTACAAAAAAACAGTCTATTTAATATGTCTATATGAATGTGTAGATATTGGTGTTTGCATGTGTGCCTGCATGGGTGATATGTACTACACACGCACAAACACACATACAGAGAAGAGAGGACAAGCAAAAGAGAGAAAAAAGAACTTTTGCAAGGAGATTTGGCTAAAAAACTAAGTAATTAATACCTTTAGGCCTAAAAATAAAAAAGAATATCAAATAAAAAGTTAGACAAAGAGTATAAAGTCAGGCAAAACAATACAAAGAATATGAAAATGACACTTGAAACAATTAAGTTATGAACTATCATTTAGGATTACAAAATTAAATAAATACCAATCAGACCAACAAAATTATGTATCGTTTCGAATTAAACAACCAAAAGCGGAAATAAAATTGAATACTAAATTGGGACATATAGTTTTCACCCCCGACCCCAAATGCTAGACATTGAATCAAGACCTAGTTATTAAAGATAAAACCAAGAACCAAGACAGATCAATGACACATGAAAAATGTAATCATGGGTACTCTTTGGCTTAAAAAAAAAAACACAAATCCATAAAGTCGGCAAAATTTTAAAGAATTTTAAATGAAACAGAGTTAAGTTCAAAAGAAAATTGACAAATATCAGTGGGTCGGAAACTAAAATATTGCCAATTAATGCAAAGTACGAAGATGGAATCAAGCTATCTCTAGTGCTCAGTAAAAGACTCACAAAACAAAGAAAAGAAGTCAATAAATGTTCTATGTGAACTACGTATCATTAGCTTTTTAAAAATTTCTGGCTTTTTGACAACAAAGATATTTATCAAATATGAGTATGTCTAATGAAGTACCTGGAATGAAATCCGATTGATGAGATCACTTGCAGACAAATCAAGGCAAGGATCATCCGTTTTATGTCCAAAAAGATCAGTATTGGATATGGATGTCGAGCTCTACACAAAGCATCGACCAATTTCTAAACACAAGACGAAAGAAAACATAAAATTACAGAGAAACTTTGATTCGAAGGTGGAGAAAAAAAAATATAACCTGATGCTATCTACAAGATGCAACATTTGAATGCTGCTTGAAAAAGGCGGAAAACAAGCCGAAACATTCAAATGGACATATTTTGTAAGGTTATTGTACCCGTTGAGTTAATATAAAAAAAAAATCTGAAATTTTGAAAAACACAAAAGAATTAATACATGATTTCTCTCAAAAAAAAAACTTGAAAATTTCTGTCGAACTTTAGTAAGGTGTGATAAAGATTTTTTTTAGTCTTATGGATTGAAGGGGTTACATCCCCAATATTTGGGGTCCTAAAACTAATTCTAGGTAGGGTTGTACCTAAGGGAGTAAATAGACATTCTACTCCCACGGGAATAGAATATCCAACATCCTTTTTATTTATGGAAAAAACTAATATAAGGCCTTTATTAAAAAAGAAAAACAATCAAAACTCTAAAAAGAAGATGCAGTTCCAATACCAAAAACCCTAAAATTGCTTATTTCGACCTCGGTTTATGTATACGAAAAAAGTGAATTCAAGCCCTAAAAATAGTAAATATCCTGCACCCTATTATTTGGAGTTTATAGGCGTTCATAAATCTAGCAAATCCAAAGACGGAACTTTTCATACCACCAAAGGGGGGACATTGCTCACCAATTCTATTGGCGAGGCTTTGAGGTGTAATTTTACTTTTTTTTTTTTTATTGTAAAAACTTAGGCCCCATGCAAAACCGCCATTTACGTGTACAATTGTCATAGCAAGCACAGGGCTTGGATAACATGGCATGCTCATCATCAAAGAAGAACAAATACCAAATATGACCACGTACTGGACGGCAAGTGTGACCACCAAACTTTACCTTAGTTCAATTGAACTCCACATGTTCCTCGATCACTGTTCAACGATTGATCAGACGGTGATGACCCTCGTGACCAATACGTTGCCATAATCATATGGATTTATAGTTTACCCTATTCAGTGCATTTTCCCCTTTACAATTATCGAGGGCACGAATGAAATTTTTTCTCAAAAAGTATCGTCACGTAAAAAGAATTCCTTGCATCATTTGGCATGGCAGCTAATTAGTGTGAAAATATTCCTCCAAACCGCATGAGATGAGGCATGTATTTTCATGCCGTACCCTAGAATTGCCATATGAAGACTTGTAATCAGAGTGGTAGTTACATATTTCTAAAAGTTTGGTAAGGGTCAATTCCAGTCCTCATCCCTTTTTGGCATTATGCTTTTGGCAAGTAATTGTGAAAAAGACAAACTCAATATTCCATTAGTGGATGGAAAATGAATACGTTTCATTACCTTCTCCACAACAATGAAGACCATGGCATCCATTTAGAAATGTAAATTGGAGTGAGAAAATAAGAAGTTGAATAAAATTTGGTATAAAAATATATACATAAAAATATATATAATGAGAAACTATTTATTTTTTATACAAAACAGCCACAATCATTATTGACCATTAAATGTGAAATCATAAGGTTGTAGATATGTCATTAATTAGGTACAAAGTCAAAAATAAATTTTTTTTGAAAATTGTGATGCATTCCCATATGCGGATTGCACATCCAATGGCTCTTGACTAAATGGCTCTTGACTAATTGTGACCTTGTACATAAAGTGAATAGTCTTATAGTATAAATCCCTATTCACATAAAAAAAGTCTATACACTATCAAATTCTTGTATCCAAATAGCAGGTCAAATCTCCACCATAAAAGCCACTCAGATAATGGTGATACATCTTCCTAAAAGGGGTATGCTGCTCTGCATTGAAAACAATGTATCATCTACATCAAGTTTCTCAGTCCTATGCCTCTTTGATCTTTGATGTTATATTTGCATTGGAGAAATAACACGGTGAACCAGGGAGAAAGGGCAAATACCCTATGCTTCTTATCGGGTGCTCAGACCCAACATCCACTGGCCGTCCTACTCATCCACAGACAGTCCTATTTATCCAGAGACAGTGGGGTATGAGTTGTTTTCAGCTTTTTAGGCCACCCCCTTTTAAGTAGGGACCAATTGCTCATCCCGGAGCGTGCCACAAGTATGGGTAATGGATATTGGGTGCAAGTAAGTATCGAGTACAACATTCAATCCCAGAAAAAAAGAAATGGCAATAACAAGGACAATCATGTAAAGATTATACAAAATAGAAAACAAATATCTCTTCATGATTTTTTGAAACTTGAGGATTTGCTAGTGTGGTTCAATGACCAAAACTTTTAGGTACCAGAACGGGTTCAACTGAGAACGAATACCCAAAACAGAAATTTTAGACCAAACGACAGCAGCAATAAAACATAATGTTTTAACACTGGCAATATGACATTGAATGCCGGAAACCTAAATCAGCCACTTTTACAATATTGTAAAGGAAGAATAAACAAAAACAGACCCTGGCAAGATAGCTGACATATAGCTAACCACCAACCATCACACCTATCGGGGTTCAACAAGTCCCAAAACAAAATTCCAGATAATCAAACAGAGGTTTTGAGTTCTTCATGACACTGACTTTGCAAGAACATCATCTATAATACAAATATCAGTCAGTATTTGCAGCCAAATGCAGTTATAGCGATTGATATGAATTTTTCGTACTTAGCGAAGTTCATACAGAATACACAATCCTCTGGAAAATTGAGATCTAACAATACTACAAACATTCACGAATAAATACAGAGGAAGAAGATTTTAGGAGAGAAGATACATTTGAGAAGACAGCAGGCACACCTCACTAACACCCACTGTCACCTACGACCCGACCATGCTTTCTCTTCTCATATGGAATTGCATATCTACAAAACATGTCATTCCATAAGAAACCAGGTAAGAGGGAATCGTGTCAAATAAACTTGCTATATACAAGCAAACAGTAACTCAAACAGGAGCAATGAACCAACCAAGTATTAGATAGCTGAACAAACAAGCACTAAATAAATTGAGAATAAACATGAAGATGCAGATAAGAATAAACGAATACATATACAGACGGAAAGCCCACTGACAAGTCAGTTTGATATTTATCTTAATGCCATTATATTCTTAACTCTTAAGTGTAACTGTTCAGTTAAAGATTTCAAACTAGGGAGCCAAACCTAGCACTTAGTTTCATTGAATAACAAAGCTAAGAGTCCCTAGGCCTCGTCAGGTCTTCAAACTATAGCTATAGCTAAGTAGATCCTATACATTTTAGGTCCAACATCCCCAGCCTAGAAGGTCAAACCATATATGAATTCAGCACGGCCAAATCATCCAATAGTCTTCTAGGACTTGCCCAAATGAGCCTAGGATCCCCTAAACATACTTTTGTCTCGAAGACTAACCTAATCAAAATATCAAAACGATGCAAATATAGAAAAATCCAAGAGAACCACAAACATATTAAGTTGCTTTCAAGTTCACCCATTCAATTTATTCTTTTCTCATATCATAAAAAGGGATATGTATCCATTCTTGTGATTTTAAGTAAACTCTGACTGATCTGATACTGTAAGACTAAGGGTGACTAACTAACCCGCATGATTCTTGAGGCCATGAGTCCCACTATCCAACTGATTTGTTCGTGTAAATTCGCACACAGAGGCCTTCCGGAAAAGGGATTCAAAAGGACATACCATAGCAGCTTCATAATGTGTTCACCCAAAATCATATGATCACTCCACATGCACCCTCAATAAAAAAATAAAATTATTTTTTATTCTTCTATTCCAAACTAATTTTATTATTCTAAAACATTTTTTAAAATAAAATATTATTTGTTAAGAAATGGTGTTTCAAACAAAGAAACGCTGAATCAAAAAATAATACGTGTCCAAAAAACGGACATGCCATTAGATTCTTCATAGAAGTCTCATATGCATTTATATAAGTGTTAGATTTTTCATAGAAGTTTCATATGCCTTTCTAGAAGTGTCGACATGCATGTCTATGTCCACCAAGTGTCAGCACGTGGTCAGACCCTCAGACACACGTGTGCATGTTTCATGGCATGACCTCAAAGCCAGAAGTCATAGGATCCACATCATAGAAAAAAAAAAAAACATCGACTGTGGTCATGATTTGTAAGGAAAAAAGAAGCCACAAAAAATAATATCAAGTAAATCTCAAAGAAGAAAACATAGGCCACCAATCAAATCAACTGCCTAAGAAGATATAATTAAATGAAAGCAAACAATAAAAATGAAGAGCTAGGCTTCAGATATGAGTGTGTACCTCTGAGTTGCAGTGACATGGCTCCCAACAACTCCACAACTCCCTCTGTAATATCTGTTAAACGTAGCACCAGCATTTGCCATATTAAAAACCCCTTATCTCCCACTCAATCCCAAAGCGCCAAACACCCAATTTTTACCAAGACACTGAGGCTAAAATTTCCCAGCATCCGGCAATAACAGCGGCATTGAGAGCCTAAAGATCATCACTCACCACCTCCTCGCTGAACCCCTTGCTATGCACTCTACTCCCTGCAAATATTACATATATGCTCACACACAACCCCACCACCTTATCCACTATCTCACACTCCCAATGTCTGCCACTTTGGAATAAAGGGCAGCACTGAGCTGGTCTTGTGTATAAATACGGCTCGTCATTTTTACCGTAGCTTGTTGTATCATCAAATCCTTCACAACTGAAACACTCGCATAATGCACTTCTAAATCGAGATCCTTCAAGGCCACCATGAATCTAGCAGCTGGGTGATTCTGCTTATTCGATTGTATCCTTATCATTGCTTCCCACCCCAATATCTTGACCTCAATTTCAAGACCTGGGTATTTGCCAGAATTAGCAGAGGAGTGTGTGGAGTGAGCCTTGAGATCAGAATCGCCACTTAGCGCTTGGCTCTTTAGAGACCCATTAAACAATTGGGACTCTTTCTTCTTTAAAGCTTCAACTTGGGTTTGAAGCTCATCATTCTCTGATTCCAAGCCTTGCAACTTTCCCCTCAGTTCGTTGATATAAGCAATGGCATCACCAAGCAATGAAGCTTTATCCATCTTCGAAACATTGGGCACCACTGCCCTCAATGCATAGAACCTCTGGTTCAGTTTCTCTCTCCTTTGGCGCTCAGCCTCCACATGGTTAAGAGGTTCCTCTCTCCCATTCGCAGGCCTCCGCCCCCGCTTCCTAGGCCGCCTCTCGGCAGCAGTGTCCACAATACGGCTACTCTCTACCTCCCTCACAGAGGCCTCAAGGTCTGAATGGTCAGAATCAGCCCCCGACTTCAGCTCTGATTGCAAAACTACCCCCGATGAGAATGACAATATCCCCTCGTCCACACCACCATTTTGCCTTGTAGGCCCCATAGTGGGACCCAACCGACCCCCCCTCTTCTCATCAACCCGACCCATTAAGCCTGATGAGGACCCACCCCTGCTCATACTATTACCACCACCATTGCCCCCACCAAAGCTTAGAATTTCACCGGATTCAGGTTTACATGGCTGTAAATTACCTACCTTTCCATCCCTATGTGAGTCCTCATACGTGTTGAGGGCCCCACGTTGGTTATTCGTGGCAAGCCCCTCGAACCCAAAGTCCGAGAAATTAAGCGAAAAGGCAGTTTGGGTCACAGTTGAATTGCTCGTGTTCTCAACAACAGGGGGGGGAGGAGGAGGAGGGGGCACTGGCTTCGTAACTGGAGGAGTCTGTGTGGTAGTCTTTGCAGGCTCAGGGGGTTCAGGCGCTGGATCAGTGAGCCAAAGCGAGGGATCATCATGTTGGGCATGTGGATCCGGCCATGTAAACAAAGCCTGTGCCCCACGCACAAGCTCCGGGTTATGGGGCACTGCCTCAGTAGACCCCAACTCGACGACCCCACTAGAAGTGGGTATACAAACCAGGCTTTGGAGCCCAAATGCTACGGCTTGGCGAGCCCGCTCACAGGGGCAGGTGGCAAGGCGCCCTCCGCCAGCAAGCCAGACTGGAGCCCCCGAGAAGAAAGAGTGGGACGGGAGGGCAGTGGGTCCTGCAAAAGACTGCATCATTGAAACGAGATAGAACCATTCGGTATCGGTGACTTCCTCATCGACTGATTCATCATTTGTGGCCGAAGAGGTCTGAGATATTAGAGAGTGGAGTTGCCGTAAAACTAGCTTTCTATTGATTTGCTCAGCTGAAGGGGGAGCAGGGGGTCGAGCGAGCTTGAGGGGCTCACCTTTGTAATAGCCATCGGCCCAAGCTAAGGCCTGAGAGGGTAAGGATGGTTGCCAAAAAATAGCATAGGTCCATGGCTCATGGGCTGTTTCGATAAGGGATTGGAGCCTATGTTGAAGAGAGTCTTGAGATGGAGAGGTGGCATTTGCACCCTGTGTTGTTATACTGGAAGTGGTGGTATGCGTGGTGGTAGCATTTGACGGGCTGGGATCAAACCAAGTGGAAGGGGTTGAGGGGATGGGAAGGTCAGCAGCTGCCATGAAAGCTTCAAGCATGGCATTGTTATCATCTGACCAGAGGCCAGCTGGTTGTGGGGGTGCCATTACAAGATAAATTCTGGTTAAGAGTGGTCAACAAGGTGGGTTTCAGGGGTTTTGGAGGGAATTCAGTGCAATTCCTACATTAGAGAACATAAATGAGGGTTGTTTCCGATGCGGTTCTGGAGGAAATTGATGTTGAAGGTGTGTGAGAAGCTGAAAAGGTTTGTGAGGCGGGCAGGATGAATGCTTTTCACTTTTCAGGCTGGCCTTTAGGAAGGTGATTTTATGGGTAGTTGGTGTATGTGGTTCTCAGGGAGGTTTTCAGGGAAATTGATGTAGATCGCTAAATTAGAAGCTGAGAAGGACAGGTGGGAAATTAGAGTTGGCGGTTTTCTGAATACTTCTCAGGGAATTGGCTGAAACTTCAATATGGCAAACTGAGTCTGAATTGGTGGTTCTCATGATGGTTTTCTCTGGAGAAGTGGCCAAAACTGCTCCATCAGAAGCTGAGTGGTTTTGGGGGTTAGATGGGTTGGGTAGCTTTCACCTTTTAGTGGTTTTACACGCGGCTTCTGCGAATCTGGATGTTAATTTTATGAAGAGTTTATCAGATTTGGGTTAAAGTCTTCAAAGAAACCAGTAGTTTGCAGAGTAGTTTAAGAAAAGGACGAAAAATTGCAGAGTAGTTTAAGAAAATTCAATCAGACGGGGTTTCTTTGCCAAAGGCTAAAGATATTTATAAAACAAGGAGGTCTTTGTAGGTGGTTTTCCGTCAATTTACAGAATTCAATGTGGACAATTCAACATAGGGTACTGAAAGCCACTAACATAGAAGGGAGTTGTTCTTGGTGATTTTCCACTTCGTTATAACCAACAACCAAACGAAAAGCGGTTTTCCGTCAATTTCGACGGCAATTAGCAGAAATTTGCGTAAAAAATTGCAAGAAGATCAAACATAAAGATCCCCAAAAACAACCGACAAACCCTCTCCAGGGATCCAGAAAAAAACCATCAAAGCATACGGAAAAAGCCCAATAGTTGTTTACCTTCAGTCTCAGAGCCCAAAACCTGATTGGTCCATACTTGGCACCAAAAGAAAGTGGTTTTCCGTTTGTTCAGGACTTCACAGCTTCCGCGGTTAGTAGGAGTAAACCACCATCGCAGCCGAATAACGCGGTTAAAGATTGCCGGAAACCACTTTGACGGTCGGAAAAACGAAAATTGAGAGAAAGTGCGTGCGTAAAGAGATAGATCTGAGGCTCTGTGCGTTGGATTTTGATGGGGTCGGTGGATTTGGATGAATTTGAATTTCGATTGGGAAAGTTTTGAGTTTCATTTGGTTGTCATCTTGGAATGGAGCCCGACGGCTTTCTCGAAGTCCAGCCGATTTAACCAAGGAGTGTCTTATAAATGCCTGAGATTCTCACAGTAATTTCAATGCCACACTCTTCTACTCACCGTAAACAAAACATTCTTCTTTCTCTCAAATCTCAGTATCAATGCAAAATTTCCCAGTGACTTCCTGCACATATTCATGTTACAGTAGTAAAAAATATAACCATTTTTTTTTTTTTTTGCATTTCACTTATTTCCGCGCATTTGAGTCAAACAAAAACTAGATTTCATCATCTAAAAGTAGTGCATTTGTAAGATGCTAGGAGGAACTATTTATTTTAAGAAATTATATATTTTGAGAGTATTTATTTTTGGTATAAAGACGTTATAGTCACTTTTCACGGTTGGATGCAAAATCTAAATAAATGAAAAAGGAAAAAGTTTATATAGAGCTGCCGAGGCTCTAAACAATCAAATTGAAATCCACTTAAAATTTTTCAGTAAAAGAAGTTGTTTTGATACCCAAATATCTTCAAATTGATCATCTCAACATCAAGATGCATGGACATGAGAAGAAAAAAAAATGCATTTAAAGTTTTAGAAATAGTGCAACTTGTACCGCAATTTTTTACTGTCAATTTTTAAGATTTTCAAGTTTTCATAGATCTGCTCGATCTACACTCTTTTTTAATATTTAAATTTTATAATTAAAAATAAAATATTTTTTAAGGCTATCATAAAGAATTCCAGTATTGAAATAACATTTCTTGATACCAGCGTTTAAAAAATCGCCGAGTCGAACCGGACGGTTCGACTCGGAATTCATGAAAATGGTACCGGATCGGTTCAAAAACTGGGAATCGTCCGGTTCTAGAGAGAACCGGACGATTCCGCACAGTGACTCGCCGATTCT
>NW_006497648.1:4701458-4712814 GCF_000471905.2 Amborella trichopoda | reverse complement strand
AAAGTTAAAGTTAAACGTAACGTAACGTAACGTAACGTAACGTACGTACGTAGTAGTACGTAGTAGTAGAGTAGAGAGAGAGAGAGAGAGAGAGAGAGAGAGAGAGAGAGAGAGAGAGAGTCAATCACGGAAAATCTGAGCAGAATATTTGCACAGGGTTCTCGATTTTGACAGTGGTTTGGTTTCATGACAAAAAAAAAGGAGGAGGAAAATATGCTCATCTCCAAATCTATTCGGTGCCAAAAGAAGGTGTGAAAATGATTAAAACCTAAAATACACACTCCATTCCCTTGAAATTAACTGACCCCATACACATATGTGGTTTGGTAATCATGTTTAATTTTGGCACCTTTGCGTGGATTTGATTCCTAGGATCTCTTATTTTGGAATATGGACCACGGCTTTTTGACATCAGCTCTATTCTTATTTAGACTGCAACATGACATATCTCCTTTCCTTTTGTGAAACCCCGCATCACATGTTCCATCTCCATCAAAACACAACACATGCACATAAATCTCACCAACTGTAAAATGAAAATAAATATTTACCACCTTGGAAGTGAGTCTCTTCTAGAGGAAAGTTCATGTAAGGACCTTATTTGCCCCACTTTATTATGAATTCAGCTTTTCTTTTTTGCCAAAATTACACGGACACCACCCCCCCCCCCCCCCCCTTGCTCTCGTTTTTTACCCAAAAATTATGACCCTATTTGACATTTACAAAATCGAACGGGTTGAAAATTCACCATTTGTTTTTTTTTATTTTTCATTTATTCGAGATATGTCTGATATTTGAAACACCAAAATACCCTATCTATTGTGTTCGTTATTTACCATCTCAAAAAACTCTAAAAGTCAAGCCCGTGCGCTAGTTGATATGCTGAATATCGAATAGCCCAACAAATAAGGTTGTTTAGTATTGCAAATACCCGCTTAAAACTTAACAAATAATAAAAAAAGAAGAGACGCATGTGCACCATGCACTATTGGCAATATCGGTGAGCATGTTCATCCTGTCTGATATTGCGAATGTCAAATACCCTAGGAACTTGACTTTTTTGGGGTTGTACGATATTGCGAATACCAAACAGCCCAAATAGATAGGGTTTTTCCGTGTTTTGGATGTTGGACATCATGCTCATGAATATGAAAAATAAAAATAAAAAAGAGAAATTTATCATATTATCTATGAGAGAAATACTATTTAGCATTTTACATGATTGCAACTATTTGAACTCATGATCGTGTGCCTTTTTATAGTTATTTTGAAATGAAATCTAACATCATTGTCATCGTCAAAATCTTTTCTCAACTAATTGGGATCGGCTATAATGAAATCAAACAATATGGGTAAATTGCTAAATAATCCACATCTCATAGGTATTTAACAAATTAACAAAAAATAAAATAAAATTTGCAGCCTTAAAAATTGTCTATTTTGTAAAAAAATAAATTCTAGACTGGCCATTTTAATTCTTCAACCATCATAAGATGGTACCCATTTTGGAGCTCCAATTTCATAAATTTAAGATGGGAACAACTTCCAAAGTGATTTTTTTTTGAGTGAGTTAGTGAGGAGAGGACCCCTACCTTTGGTGGAAATTTGAGACTAAGACATAGCGTTCCAAATCATCAAGCGCTAACCAATTAAACATTATACCTTGAAAACTAAAACAGAAACATGAGTTAGCCGACTCATCAAATACTTCTAAAAAGATAATATCTAGGTGTCAAAATAGGACTAATAGTGTGTCCCTCTATGTAAGAAACTACAAATCATACGGGTTGTGTGAGGAATTGCATTTTTTAAGGCGTGAGGAGCGCGTGTTTTCTATCTTGCTCTTACCAGTGAGAATGTCAAACACGTATCATTTAAAGAAAAAGAAATATTGAAACTTCAATTAAAAAATGTCTCAAAAACTCGATTTTCACTTTGAAATTCCACTCCCAATAACTGTTTCGTTAAATATTAAAAATAATAACCAAAAAGAGCATGTGATTACATGCTCTTTTTCTTTAGTGATTCCACTTTCCACATTTACATTTGCACATCAATCAATGAAAAGCATCAAGAAAAATAATTGACTTCCACTAAGGAATTTGGCAACTATTAAGCACTGTAACACGCATCCTGGTCGTTGGGATCGAAAATTGCAAAACGCTCGTGGCTAGAAAGCAACAACTCCAATAAAGTGATACGCGTTTTAGTAGAGGACAAAACATTTCACATTTTTTAGATATTTACACTTGCATCCCTCTAAGGTAATGTTATTGGATAAATCTTTTAAATTTTTTGCTTTTTACTTTTCTTTAAATTTTGGATCAAAATCACTCTTTGAGCCTTACTTAAAAATATAATCGAACACTTGACATGCATAACCCAATCACATAAGAAGTATATGCATATATCAACAACTAAGGGCTCTTTAAAACTCAAAATCAAATGTCCAATCTATTATCATCCATTTTATGTTTTACCCTAATTATAAATCATAATAAAATGAGAAAATATGAAGTATGGAACAAACTCACCAATATCCTCCAACTAAGGCTTGTAGAGAATAAGAAAATCCGTACTTAAGAACATCAAAACCATCCCAACAACTTTATAATAAGGCTAGAGATATTTCGTTCATAGAAAGTAAGGTTTTTTTAAGAAAATAAAAAAAGAACCTAACGCTTTCAAGTTCCAAGGTTACAATAACTTTTGATTGAATTTCCAAACGTTTTATTTATTTTTACTGTGACTTCATCCAATGTTTGAATTTAAATTTTGTCAAAATGATTTCAAATCTTCAAGGTCCAAGTCATTTTGATAAGTCCTGACTTTAAACTTTAAAACTTTTTCAATTTTTATTTTTACTTTTTTATATAGTGGCTTTAGATTTTGAATGGCCAAAGCCAAGACTTCAGGTCTTAACTTTGATCTTTGAGAACCTAAGCAAAAAACCAGTCTCACGTTGGATCAATACTTGGCATGCCTCATTCACTCCAAATTCATGTCAAATTGTTGGATCGGCAATATGGATAGTGAATAGGCGATCCAAAAAATGTTAAAAATAATTAAAATAGGGGTTTATGGCATGGGGATTAGGGGAGCCAAAAAATATTAGATAATCACAAAGATAAAAGAAAGAAAAAATGAAATGGGGCATTTTAAAAGTAAACTAAGCGAGGACTACAACATCCTAAAACCAACTTGTTCCCAACCGATTCTTAATCTGACTCGAATCCGAGTCAATAATTGCCTGGTTTTAAAACATTGTTTCGAACCTTAAGTGATTTTGAGAAAATAAAAATGAAAAGTAAAAAAAAAAAAAATTGTTTTTTATATAATAAGGTTACTTTTGGGGTGCATGAGTGTAAATCCCTTTATAATAGATAAATACTTTTATGATTGAGTGTGGGTTCTATAAGGTTGCAACTTTAAATAATCCAATTAAGGCGCACTTCCAAATCTTATCGTAACATGTAATTTTGGTATAAGAAATTCTTTAAATGATCTGAAAATCTATTTTTTATATTTAAGTATAAAATGTTAAACTCTAGAAATGATTAAAATCAAGTAGATCTATAAACATATTAAAATCTTGAAAATAGACGACCTAGATAATGTGTTGCAAGATGTACTATTTTTATGATTCAAAATCTTTTTTTTTTCATATTCATATATTTCGATATCTAGATTATCAATTTTGAGAGTTTTTTAACATTAAAACAAACTTTTTCAATGGTTTTATGAGCTGCACCTGCGATTCTACATTTTAAGATGCAACCATATATAAATTTTTTCCTTTATGATTTATTAAGTCAAGCCCTAAAGTGCTCAAACCTTCGGCGGCTAAAGCCGAATCATCATCAAGCCGAGCCGTAGCAGCCACCTTGATGACGTGGCAATAGTTAATTGGTGAATCACGAATACCACGTGAACCCTGCCGCTGTAGAAACGACGTTATTCTCGCGTTTTTTGTTATAAAAAAATGGCGTTATAATCTGCATTTGGCGTGGTCCATGTGATCGTGGCCTAAGCCAGTCAAGGAGGGAAACGTGAGGAAAAGAAAAGGAGGATAAGGCCGACAAGTGTCTGATGTAACGTACCACGTGTGTGATGGCCATCGGCACGTGTAGATTCGCTGTCGCGTGTCTCTTGATGTGCATGTTATCGGTTGGGCGTTGGCCTGGTGGGAGGATGGTTTCACGTACATGAGAAGTGACAAGGAAATTGGCGGGCCGGGCCCACCACTTCAAACTGGGAATGCAATAAAAACAATTGCACGGGCAAGTAAAGCTAACTATGACGGCCAACGGGAACGGGGCTGGGTCGTGGTGTTACCACACACCCTAGTCAACACGTTCTGGTTTTTATTCTTTATAATTGACACTTTTAAAATAAAAAAAAACTCACTCCTACACTATTTGTAATAACCGTTAGGGTTTTGTCTTCCCCATTAAATTATACTAAAAAAATAACTAAATAAAAGACCATGACCGATAACAGGGTGGGTTGTGCTGGGCCGGCCCGGGCCCAACCCTATCTGGTCCCTCGATGACCAGTCGAGCCGAGCAAGGCTAAATTTTTTAAAAAAGTTAAAAAGACAAGAAAATATAGGCCGGAACTACCCATACCCTACTTCTTAGTTTGGGGCTAGCTGCCTGGCCCATTACCAACCGTAACTAAAACTAATGCCTTTCTCTCCATGAAACAAGAGCAGCATGAGCTTCTCACTCATAATTTGGGACAAACTCTCCAATTACAATTGTTCTATAAGGATAAGTGGGGTAAATGGGCTCTTTTTAAAAGAAATATCTACAAAGAGACCATTAATCTTCTATATATGGATGCCACAATCATTATTGTCCCTCAAATCTCAAAATGGAGGGTTGTGAGAGTGTCATTTAATAGACACAAATTTCCAAAAAAAAAAATTTGGACTTCATAACTCACCCTCAGCCATCCATTTGATATCTAATGAGTATGAATGATTATGATCTCTATGTATAAAAGATAAATGGTCTCTTTAAAGACAATATTTTTTCTAAAATTTTGTTTGGATCGATAAATTAGTAATCTAAACCGACAAACTTGATTTTTTTCCTATGTGAAAAAATAGAGAGTGAAAAATAATGCTCAAATGAAATTGGTAGGAACTTGGAGATCCGGATCGTCCAGTTCCCTGACCAATGCATCTGGTTCTCTGGCAAAAGTTCACGAATCCATCAAAATCAGACTAATTCCATGTTTTTACTAAGAAACAGGTCGGTCCCCACCAATTTTGATCCATATAGACGAATTTTGGAGCACTAATCCTCTTCAGGATTAGAGCCTCTCTTCATCTCACTACATTGATGATTTTGTTTCTCCACCATCTCTTCAAAAATTAGAATCCAAGGCCGACTCATCAAGGCCAATTCTATTCGACCCATATAATTCTAAAAATCCCGAGCTGGACTAGTCTATATTTGATAAAGAAATTAAAGCATAAGCTGCAAATAAGGTTAAAATTAAGGAAATTGAGACGATTCAATGGATCAAGAATCACTCAATTGATTATTTTGATCTGACTCGAGCAATTCTAATTCCAAATTAGATCGTTGATTTCTTATACTTTACTCTGGGCATGAGTCCGGGCGCCAATATATGGACCGTGTCAAGAAGACTTAGATAGACCCGACTATTATTCTGGATAGGATGGCACCGTCTGAGCGTAATCCAAGGGGCCCAGCCCGACCTAGCCACAACTTTCTTATAACATATTCCAAGGGAATATTTTATTTTATTGCAATTATTTCGAGTCATTATCATGTATATTTTAATAGGAATTTTATAATTAAATGATTGCCTTTTTGGAACTTGTGGGCTGATTTTTTTTTGGGTAATTAAATTGTGGACTGATTGAAGAATGCATGAATGAATGGTCATTGAATAAAGGCCAAGATTTTAAGGCAGGCAAGAACATAGGTAAAGGTTTGAACCTCTCACTTTATTTTTTTCAATGGGACATTTATCAAGAGATGCACTATTAACATTTCATATGTCTTTGATTTCAAGTAGTTCATTATATATATATTTTAATCAAATTTCAAATAGGACATCAAATAACACATCATCATAGATTTTGAAATTTATTGAATCACACTATGATAAAATATTAAACAGTTCAACTTTTATATGTGATTTGATAAATTTCCTATTTTAAATTACTGGCCGGGCCATAAACGGCTTCGTCAGGACCATAATCATCAGCAAACCTAGTCTTACAACAGACTAAAAACATCAGGCATGGGCAGAGCATTGGCTGGGACACGTGTCCTTCACGTGTCCTTCAGGGCCGGCCTGATTCTTGAACTATATTTTGTGGCCCAAGCCCTAATTTTTTTATTGGACCGACGAAGCTGCCTGGTCCATTGCCAGCTTAAGCTATTTCAATATCAACCATGTTTCCAGGAAATAAAAGATGTTTGGCACACTTTTCCTATCAAAACTCCCATTAAAAGCCTATTTTGGTGTTCAAATGTAAATGCAGTCAAGAAAATTTCCCAGCTTTTCTAAACTATATAGCTAGGATCACTACATACCGACCACCTGGGTCCACCAGATTAACAAAATTATATAGGGCAAATGCTTAGGAAATAAACAAAAGTTATTTGGACACTTGAACCGAAACAGTAGAAATATAAACTCAGGGTTCTATCCAGATGTAGCCCCAAACAGCATATACCTAAAATTCAAATTCGGGATTTCCGAGTCCAATAAAAATCCGAATTTTAGATTAAGGATGGGATTTTTATGAGTTGGCTGACTCATATATACATACGGCCCCCAACTAAATTTCATTTCAGATGATTTTTTTTTCTTTTTGTAGATTCATCATCTAGGCCAAGATGATCATAAATATAAAAAATAAATAAATTTTTAAAATTAAAATATAATTTTTAATATTTTTTATGCATCGTGTACACATCAGAGGGTTCTTGCGCATGCTGACTCATGAGACAATTTTCCTCAGATAAAACCTGTTTTTTTCACAACCAAACACCCCCTATTCATTTTCTCTGTTATTCTCTTTCTCACAATCATTAGGACAAATTTTGACACCCAATTAATGATTCTCTCTCATGATCACAGGCAAATTATCCCCCACCCTCCTTTCCCTACCATGAGCGTAAAAGTTAAGGATTATTATTATTGCTGATCACAAGCCATGTGATCCTGTCCTCATCCTTTGTAAGGAATGGGCCCATCAATGGCTTTTCTGCATGGGCCACGAATTGGGCCACACACAAAGCCCATGGATTAGATAGTAAGGTCAACATCACCCAGCCTCAAAAGTAGCCTAGAGCATTGGTGTCTCTTAAAGATGAGCCTCTAAAGGCCCTAATTTTACCTCAACTTTCTAGGAAAGAGAGCCATATATAGATAGTATGCACCATCTGAAGACGGCTCTTATGGGCCTTAATTATCACATGGGACATGCACCTGGGGCCACAACAAAACCACAATTTTCACATGGAAACCCTAAAATCCCTAACATAACATCTTTGAGCTGTGGGTAGGGTCTAGAAGGCACCTGACCACGGGGAGCAGCACTACCATGTGTCTTTGCATCTCATGGCAAGGAGACCTTTGTCTGTCAACTACCCCTACCATTACCACTACCACTACCACCATTTAGCCTACCAACTCCCCTAGATCTAAATTTTGAGATATGCCAAAATTTCTCCCATGTATATTTTGGACAAAAGATTTGGTGGTCCTGCACCTAATTGTACATTTGGTCCAGTTGAAAAAGCGCCATTTTAGGGGATTGCTTGGCACAAACCATTCATTTAACGGATGGTTAAACCCATGGCCTCGGATTCGTCATTATCATTGTCAAAGCTTTTTTCTAACTATTTGGAGTCGGCTACATGAATCTTGATCCGATATTCTGCTCCATTAAAAGTCATACCTTCAGTTCTAGAGTTTTTGTTTCCTTTATGAAATTGGTCACAAGGTAAATGAAAGATCATTTGAAATTTTTTCAAATAAATACTTCTAACTAGAAAGCTAATGTATACTTTGGTCCCTCAGATCATCAAATACAGGAAGGGTTTTGGGTCGGATGGACAGGGATCATGGTTCAAATATCAAAATCACGGACCTCATGTAAAAAAATGGGCCATTGATTGCGGTAAAAATTGGCCGTTGCGTCATTTTATGGCAAACGGATTATATAATAAAACTCAGCAACTCCAAAATAACAAGCATTTGATCAAACCATCAAATTGTCGTTCATTTTAATTTTTTGAATGTTAATTTGTAAACCTAGAAATGAAACTCTGGAGTAATGTCAATTTGGGACCTAAAATTGGAACTCCAGACGTCATGCCGTTGTATCATACAACAGGCCATACTAATAAAATTGCTTTTTGTTTAGACTATCGACCACCTTATAACACTGTCATGGCCATAATAGTGGATTTGAGTTTCCCAAATCAAAAGAGGGGTCAAAAGAGAGAACGACTTTTACATTTAGTATAATTGTAGTGTCTATTATATTTAAGATGAGGGAAAAAAATATTTCTCAATATTATACTATTGAATTAAGGGCCACCTCAAAAATTCTCTAGAAGAGAGTGTTTTGATGTTGGAAAACCTTCTAATTTGATCATCTCTATCTCAAGAGATATGGATATGGAGAAAAAATTAATTGAAAATATTAAAAAAATACATCTTGTAACAAATTATCTACACCGTCTACTTTCAAGATCGTCAATTGTTTATAAATTTTTGTATCTTTACTATTGTTAGAATTTCAAATTTGATCACTTGGGACAAAAAAATTATTTTCGAACCATTATAAGATTTAGGACACCCGAACTACACCTCCAAACAAAATCTAGAGATGAGTCTTATTCGGTGGCTTATACAAACCTCACCCAACAAAGAAAGGCATTTGTAAGAATAATAATAGAATAAAGTTTCTTTAATTTACTCTATACCCACGTTTTCCTCCTGATCCATTTGTTATTTTCTCCATTAATTTTTTGTTATAACCGACCACTAAATGATAGTAACGGTTCATCCTCTTGAGATTTCCGTTTTTTCTGAACCTTGAAAAGGATTGCACGTGATATAAGACCCCTCAGCACCAGTCACCTATTGTAACACGCAACCTCGATGAAGGAGAAGGGGACCCCATGAGCTTGAGCACAATCGACCCGGTCTTCATTTAGAAAGTAGCACATTCAATGCCAGTCCTTTAAATTAGGCCGTATCAAGGCCTGCACCAACCCTTGTTCAGGCCAGGCTTGTACGGCCCTACGACGAGTGTGGGCCGGGCCTTACATATCTCAAGTTAATTGGTGCTGGTCTATATATAGGGAAACTCGGGCTCGGGGGCTTGGCGTGAGCAACCGAAAACGTGGCCTATTGGCAGCCCTATAGAGCAGAGCTCCCATTCTGCAATGACAGTGTGTGCACCTCTTAGCATGGCTCAGTTTTAGGCCTGGCTTGTACAACCTCTAAGGCCCACTAGACCGTGAGCCCAACTTATATAAGTTAGTACTGAGCCGGGGTTGGGCATCACCATAGAAATTTGGGCAAGGTTTGAGCCAAGCATGGCTCTGGCAGCCCTAATCCACGGTCCTCTGCATATGGCTCCAATCTTTTATTTCCATTTTCTTGCAATTTGCACGTATGTACCTCATAATTATGGTAAAAGTAGAGTTTGGTTGAAACCAGTCAAAACTAACGTTTTATCAGTTTTGATCGGTTGAATCAATCAGTTTTGATTGGTTTGACTAGTTAAATAAATTTGGGAAAATTTCCTAACATAATTTTTATTTTTAATGAAGTTGGGAAAATTTTCTTAATACAATTTATATTTTTGAACTATTATATTGAACTTCTTTTTTTCTAAAATTGGTATAACCAGTTCAACCGGCAGTAGGACCGATTTTGAGAGAGGAAAAAATTGATAAAAATAGAGGAAAATTTTTGGGGGTTTTCGTAAAAAGAAAAAATTGTAGAGAAGAAGGTCTTGTAGGAGATTGAGTATCTGGTTCTCTCAAATAAGTTATTCTATAATTTCTTTTTCTTGATTTAGTAAAAAACATCAATCGTCTTCACTCGTAGATGTACTCAAATCTGTGACGAACCACATAAATCCTGGTGTTCTTTTTATGTTCTTTATTTCCTGCTTTATTTAATTTTTGTTGTTCGTTATTTATTTTTGTCGATTCTTTTTTCTCGTACTTTATTTATCAAAAATCAACTCATGCTTTTGTACGCATTGCATTATCCATTGAGTTAGTTTCCATTGCACATGGACACAAGGGTTCCCCGCACAGTATTAGGTGCATTCCATTGTCCGTCCACTAAGTTAGTGTCCATTGCACATGGACATATTCAGGCACTGGTGTGCACGAGTGGCCCCATGGAGGAACCCAATAGCCCAGGGCAAAACAAGAAAGCAATGAAGTGGAGCAAATACTGAAGTACATATATTTCCTAGAAATGGAATGTTTTAATAAAATAAATGGAAAAAATGTCAAATGGCACAAAAATCACTAGCATGATAAGAAATGGTTGGGTTAAAAGTCGGAACCTTTTTCTCTTTTTCCTTTTACCTTTTTCCTTTCACAAGGGGAGGGAAAATGGAGGAGAAATATGAGTGGCTAAGGCATGGGTATTTTCCTTCAATTATTTTGAAGAGTTAGGCATAGACAATAGGCATTATTTTCACAATCCATCACATGGTAGAGTATAGCCTATTTTGTTGTCTCCAACTTGGTTAGCAGCATGTACATGCCTCATCATACGCATGGCTCCAATACCCCAAAAATGCCATGCAAGTGCATAGACCAAATGATACTTTCCTTTCCCATATTGTGAATTGATTCTTTGAGGGGCCCATTTGGATAATATTGCCCATTTCCAACGTACCATAAAGTGATAAATATTCCAATTGCTTAGAAAGCTAAAAAAAGAGAGAAACAATAAGAAGTTTGTTTTTCTTTTTTCCCAAAAACTAAATATAATTTTTTTAAAGATTGCCCATGGAGATAAGCAAAGCCATTTCACCATTAACATGTCCTTTCAGTTTTAGATTTTTAAGTGCAAAGTAAGGAAGGAAAAGTGTGAAAAAAAAGGAGTGCAGGCACTAAGCAGGAGTAATAATAGAGTTTCATTCTCTCCTTGTTCCAAATTAACGTTAATAAAAAAAATAATTAAAGGAAGCTTGTCAAAAAACACCTAATTTTTCAATAATAATAATAAATTTATCCTATGTCAACTGTCGACACGATTTTTATTGTGCATTTTGTATGGATATCTTGAAATTAAATAAAATAACACACACACACACATATAT
>NW_006497648.1:4675004-4699428 GCF_000471905.2 Amborella trichopoda | reverse complement strand
TATATATATATATATATATATATATATATATATAGGTGCGGTTGCTGTAGAGCCGAGACTCTAATAAATCAAAGTAATCACCCCATCAAATAGTATCGAAAAATGTGGTTTCAATACTTGAAATCTTTGTGATAGTCTTAAAATATATTTGTCTTCAATTATAAAATTTTAAATTTCAAAAATAGTGTAGATCGAGCAAATCTATGAAAACTTGAAAATCTTGAAAGTTGACGGTCAAAAAATGTGTTCCAAGATGCACTATTTCCAAAACTTGAAATCTATTTTTTTCTCATGGCCATGCATATTGATGTCGAGATGATCAATTTGAAGATATTTGAGCATCAAAACAACCTCTTTAGTGAAATTTTAAAGGTGGGTTCTAATTTGATTGTTTAGAGCCTCGGCTCTATATGAACTCTTTCAGTCCCAAAAAAGAAAGAGAATTAGGTAGATAACAGTTATATTTTATAAAGAAAAGTTTATTAATTATGAGAAGAAAGAAGTTATGTAAAGAAGTTCTGAATGTATATATGCTTGATAACTTGCTAGAATGTTAATGAAGTTCTAGGTACCTACGTTTGACAACTTGTTGAAATATAAAGTGATGTTTATTTAAATATTATTAAAATATTATATATTCAATATTATTTTATATTAGACATAAAACAATATATAACATATATTGTATCGTAAATATCTATTACATACATAAAATATAATATAAAATATTATATTTTATATCATGTAATATATTATATTATATTAAATAAATACATATATTATATATAATAGTATAAAACAAATATATGATAATAATTACAATATAAATTTATGATATTTATAACATAGTACATATTATATATAATAATATATAATATATAATGTATAATAAAATATATTATATACATAAATATATATACTATATAATACAAATCTATTAATAATTTAAATATAAATATGTAATATATAATATATTATATTATATAGTGTATTTTATATTTATTCTATTAATATATATTTTTATTATATATAGTATTATAAATATCTATTATATAAATAAAATATATCATATAATAAAATATATTATATAAAACGTAATACAATATATAATATAATAATTTCTTTTATTAATATTTATTTGTATCATATAATATATATATTAATTTATTCTGTTAATATATATTTTTATTATTTTTAATATTGCAAATACATATTATATAAATAAAATATAATATATATAACGTAATATGATATAATATATAATAAATTATTTTATTTATATTTATTTATATTATATTATATAATATAATACAAATATAAATATAAATTATCAATATAAATATAAATATAAGGAGGGAAGCAGAATAGGGTTTGACAAACCAAGTTCCTATTTTAACTTCCATTATTTTAGATGGAATAATTCACCAACATCTAGTTTAATCAAGCATCTTTAAACTTGCGGTGGATTGTAAAGATGTTTGATAAGGCATGAAATAACATTTTTTACTTGTATATGCAGAAGATAATGGTAATTAAGGATGAACAAGCCTTCATATAAATAGTTCAAGTAACATAGTTACTTTTTCTCTTACACGAAACTATATTAACCTTTGATAGTTATTATCTGTTGTGTTTTCAAGATCCGATAAGGATAATCCATTCATATCAATAAAATGATGCCCCACTAATATTTGATCAAAAATGGAATGTTAGCAAACCAAACCAACTTAATTCCTCAAGCAGGAAGCCAAATTGCCAAGGACTAAGGTGAGAGCATTGATGATAATTGATCTAGATATCTCACATGATATTAAAGTTCATGCATGCTTTTCTTTTCCATGCTTTTCTTTTCCCCACTTTTGTGATATTGTATATGGTTTGCTTGAATATTAGTTTCCAAATTCTAAGGTACAATATAGTTCTCAGTTAAGAGGATTCCACTGTTCTCTTTTGGAACTAGAAAGCACAATGTCAACCTCAAGTGCAAGAGCTAAATATGAGTCGCCACCTGTGTGAATTGATTTGGATTCATGCTCTTTCGAAAGAGATAGGAATTGTTCAAGAATGACAATAGAAGTGCAGTAGTATTTAGTCCAGTCTTCCATGACAAAATTAAATGATTAAGAGAGACTACCATCAAATGATGTGCAGCTCAAAAGGAGGTATATTATGAGAGTACGGGAAAAATCATTTTCATTTTTCAGAGACCAAGGGAATGCTCAGTCCAAATGCCTCACAATGCAGTATAGTTCTCAAAAAACAATTCTCAGAGAGAGTAAAGAATTTGGATCATGATCATCATAACAGGCATAGTATTCTTCTTTCATTTTTACATTTCTTTACCACTAAGGGGCAGTATTCCTTATATCATCAATATTTTTTGTATATGTACACATTCTCATTCAAGTGAAAGTTGTTCGTTCTCGCTCATTATAATCTCTAATTTAGAACATCTCACTAGTTATTCTCGCACCATACATCTAGCAGAGCAAAAAAAAGAGAAACAAAGAGAAAATAATGGTTTTTACTGCAGAAATTTGCGGCCAGTTTGACCAACATCTATGCATTCTAACCTCACATCACTTCACTAGATAAACTCTACAACTTTATCAAGGCATTGATACACCTCATATAACACGTCTGACCATTCTTCTCTTTTTTCTTTCATTTTTTAAATATCAGAGTAAAATATATGATTTGAAACGTACCATTGGAGAATTCCTGAAAATTTTTCTTATATTTCTTCATCTTTCTAATGCTGAGATTTGGTTAAGTGACTCATTTAATTAAGGTTCCTTAACTATTTAACTAAATCCATAGTAGTAGCAGCCACAGTGGTCGATGTTTTAAGGCAAGGACTCGGGTTGGGACTCACTAGGGCCCAGAGCTCGAGTCAAGCAACTCAACTTAGTTAAAAGTTTAATAAGGACCATCAAGACTCGCAGATCCAATGGTTTTGAATGCGGACTCAGCAGCGTTCCCAGTCCGAGTTAACTCAGGTGGGACATAGTTGGATTCACCGTGTTTTCAGACATTGGTAGCAGCAGCAGTAGAAGAAGTCAGCTCTGCATCATTTACGGATGAACTCAGCTGATGCACTGTAATAGAGTTCATAATAATCCTCCTATGATTATTAGTGATGCAGAGCTCACTTGTACTATTACAAAATTCATCACTAATTCATCAAATCACTGACTCCATTGCAACATTTTAATACATAAATAATGTTCCACAGAAGAAAAAAGCAGATTATTTATACATCAGAGTTCATCAAAATTAATCTAAATTTCATTCAACATAGCTACATTGCCTCATAGTGACTCTTTACAAATATGCCTACATTTTTTATCATTAAATGCGATGGATTTCATGGTCATCAATGAAACTAAGTTCAAAAAGAATAAATAAATCAGAAAAAACCAATACCTTTGAGTTCATTTACAACTTGATTTTTTCAGCATAGTGTAACTTCTCAAGTGATCAATAAAAAAATGGATCAAATGATTAATGGTTACTTGCCTCTGATTTGGCATCCATTAAGACTCGCTTAACATTATCTTCAGTTAAATCAAGAGGACGAAGCTCCGCGTAAAAAACTGGTGACCCAGAAAGTTTTCTGAAATCACGTAAAGGTTTGGGTTTTTGATTGAAGAGAATTATTAAGGTTTGGCCTCTGAAACTCGTATTTGATAACAATGGGTTTTTGGGAAAATAGGAAGCTTTGAAAGAGGAGAGAAGCTGCGAACAGAGGGCTGGCTCAGGGCTGAACTCGAAGAGAAGGGTCGTGCTGCGAATAGAGGGCTGGTTCAGGGCTGAACTCGAGGAGAGGGGTGGTGCTGCAAACAGGGGCTGCTCAGTGGCGAAAGTGGGAAGAGAGGGGTGCCCAACGGCGATGGGAAGAAAGGGACGGAGAGGAGTAGGGTTATCAGGGGCAGCACGAAGAAGTTCAGGGATAAGTCTTAAACCAACTACCCATTTTAAGTTCCAACCTTTGGGTTGGAACTCATTTTTTTTACACGGGAGAGTACAAAGTTGTACTTTAAGGTGGAGTTCCCATTTAAAGTCGTTTTTTTAAACACAAAACTAGTGGAGTTTTCATTTAAAGTCTTTTTTTTTTTTTTATCGAACACAAAACTTAGACCGGTATTGATTTTAAGAAAAATATCGTACAAATCCCTAATTTCCCATCTTATTTCACATTAAACCCTCCTATTTTTCTTTCAAGCTGTATAAAAAAACCTTCGAATATTTTCACTGTCCCCCCTCCTCTCTTCTCTTCCACGTTTATTTATTTTTTAATACAAAAACTAACCTAACAAATTGTTTTATTCCATTTCAATCCAAAAACCTTTTTAACTTTATTTTGTCCTTTTTAAAAAAAAATTTAAATTGAAATGGAATAAACCAATTTGTTGGACTAGTTTTTGTGGTCAAAAGTGAATAAACGTTAAAAAAAAAAACTTTTCTATTGAAATGGAATAAACAATTTATTGAATTAATTTTTACATTCAAAAGTGAATAAACGTGAGAGAAAAGAAATGAGAGGGTATGTTGAAATATTTGAGGGTTTTTTCTATCGCTTGAAAGCAAAATAGAAAGAAAGTCTACCATGAAATACGAAAGGGAATTAAAATACGAAAGGGAATTAAAGGTCTATGCGAAATTTTCCCTTTAGTTTTATCTTGAATAGACTATCTTATCTAAAATAACTCGTTGTATTATGTATATTATTAATTTACTATTTAGATTTTTCCTTTTTTTGTTATTTCTAGCTATTTTTCTAAAAATACCAAGGTTTAAAAAAACGGTAGACGGCCCCTAAGCGACCTGCCTGGTGCCCAAACACCTAGGCGGGCGCCTAAGTTGGTGCCCAGAACCTCGAGCGCCCGTAATTTAAAAAAAACGAAAAACGCCTAACCTGCCTGGGCGCCCGCCCAGATACATCTGCTCGTGTAGGGCAGCCTGGGTTTAGGCAAGTGCCAGGCGGACCGTTTTTTAAAACATTGAAAAATACTAAATTAAATTTTTTTTTTTTAAAAAAATAATAAATAACTAGGCAAAAACCCTATATTTACCGGCACAAGCAGTAATGGAGATTATAAAAATACAAAATAAAAAGAAAATGAGTAAGAGAAATCCACTTCATTTGAAAATAGCTATAATGGTCAACAAGCACTGAGGCATGAAATACATTCCCAATGAATTTATATATTTTCAATGAAATAATCAAAATCTACAATGTAATGCCTCAATTTCTTTGGAAAACATAAGAAACGTTTTTTTTAAGAAATTTCAATGATTTATCGATAATTATACAGACATCCAAATAAAGAAACATCTCAATATTCATATATTTTTATAAATAGTGAACTACATAGTGCATCACTCTTAATATCTTTAAAAACTAAAAAAAGCTATTTTTAAATATTTATAGAGATCTTTTACAGAAAAAACTGAGACAAATTACCGATTTCGCCGATTCTACGATCCGAACCACTGATTCTCCGATCTAACACAAGTATAGGTATAACTGATTCGAGTCACCGATCCGTTTCTTGCCAACCTCGATCGGGACAAAAGGAAATTGGTCCACTTACCTGCCAACCTCGATCGGGATTTACATCGGACATTGTGTATAACAAACACCAATCTTAGAAAGGGGTATCTATCCACTTTTGACAATGGATGGTGGAGATTAAGTATGGTTCCTTTATACATCTCAATATCATGGTAAAAGGTTGATACAACTCATAAGCACTAATAAATTACCACGGATTATGAGCCAAAATTTGCAATGGGACCCACAATCCCCATGTACATATCAAATGCAATGACTAAATACACAACATAATAGGAATCATGCTTGGGCTTGAGTGACCCAACAGGAATCGTGCTTGGGCTCGGATGGTTAGCAGTTGACTTCAAGCAATGGTACACCTCAAGTTCGATTCCTACTAATGAACCACACCAAAAAGAAAAAAAAATACAGGACATGGATCATAACTAGCAAAACCAAATAACAAAATTGAATGCTTACGCAAAGCCGGCGAAAGAGAATCTATCATCTTCTCGCGACTAACCCCTTGCTTTCTAATACCTCACATACTGTCTGGAATCCTTCTTATTATTAATTTTCCCATAAGGGTTCTCTTCACTGATCCCGTGTCGATTGCCTTTAGATTTCCCAGACTTCTTCCTGAATTTGGAAGCACTGCTATCTATGGTCAGGTTCATCTTCGGTGGGGAGCTAAAACAGAAGGAAGCAGCCACTGCCTGCAATAGAGGTTCCACAAAGACTTCATCTCTCTACCAAAAAGTAAAACACAGAAGGAAGCAATTGACAACAATAATGTATATTTTCTATAAGGACAGTTTCTATGAGTCCATTGTAGAAATGAATCGACTCTTAAAAATCTATTTTTAAGATGGATTTTTGGACCCAAATTTTAAGGACATGTAATCTCTAACACATAGATCATGAATATTAAATAAATAAATAAATAAATTTTAAGAAATAAAAAAATGATTTTATGAAAAAAACATCTCGACCATTAGTTTCAATTGTTTTTAGATGGAGCACCTATTTGCATCCATCTTTAAGATGGATGCTTTATATCTTGGGACCACATATTGTAGAAATGCAGTCCAGCCCACATGAACAATTTTCCTTTCTATAAAGGTTTGCAAACAAGAAATGTTATTATCACGAGCACCTGGAGATCGAGACGATGAACATTAAATATATCCTTCATGGAATGCGAGTTATAGGCCAATATATATGACCTATAGGCCTCTTTTGCAGACTTCAGCAGGTAATAATTGTTCCCCACCATTTTTTCCTGCAATATGAACACGTATATCATATTATCTAGAAAAAAAATACAATTGTATATTGGGTTTCCCTAGCAAAGTCAGGATTACACCAAACAAACAAAACTAAAAGATTAAAACACGTCAGTTAAAGCATTTATAAGAGTACCAGGTGAGACTGCACGTTAGCCACCTTTTTCTCGTTAAATTCATATGGCTTTACTTGAACTCTGGCAGCCTGGAAGTGGCAAAGCACCAGAAATTTAGTTACAGGAGAAAGAAATGGAAACCCATTAATTATGTCACTCCTATTTTAAATGAAAGCATCCACTCAATTTAGCAAAGTGGATAAGTGAGACCTTCAAGTATTGGAGAAACAGCAACTCCTCTGGTATCAGAAACATCAGTGCACGGCCCCTTCCACCTTCCCCACGAGCAGTTCGACCAACACGATGAATATACTCCTGCACCGCACCAGCAAAAGGGAAATTTATCAAAATACCTATAAGAGTTTAACTATTTAACGTTTTACCCTTTTGGAACTATTCTAACTAAAGGGTATACTTTGTTTATGGTTATTTTGAAATCGAATCAAAAGATATAGGTTGAAGTGTTTATTTGTTCATCTCTAGTGGGTAAATTTGATAAATTTTCGACAAAATAAGTACAAGAAACAAAAAGTATTTGATGAAGAAGATTCAAGACTCTGTACCTTTGGGTCATCAGGGGGGTCGTACTGGACAATCCAATCCTGCATCACAAAAGCTAACTGGATATTTCCTCTCACAAAACACAGAAAAGTATTGTGAAAAGGAAAAGTATATTACCATACCATAGTCCAACATGGCAATGGAGAACCATGTCCATTGGGCAACAACCAGTCAATGAAATGACGAAATATGATGTAAGAGAGTGGAGCCCACCATTGGGGTCATGACCCAATGGACTATGGTTCTTTCTATTGGATTATGGTCCACTTCCCCAAAAAGGAAGAGAGAAGAACCCCGGAAATGCTTAACATGGTATCAAGGAACAAACCACGGCAGGAATATCGAGTCCTCGAGCTGCAACATCGGTACATAACAGAAAACCCTTCTCCATCTTGCAAAATTCAAAGAAGGTGGAGGTCCTTTTCTGTTGCTTCTGTTTTCCATGGATGTCAAGACATGAGACCCCAATGTAATTGAGGAGCTCGGAGTGATATTTCACTGAGTTGCAGGATGAGAAGAAAACCATCACTTTCTTTGATGGATTCCTCTTCAGGAAGGAGTAGAGAACAGTGAACCTCTTTGCACTTGGAACCACGCAATAGCCTTGCTCAAGCCCATCTACAGTGACCTGCATTTTCGATGTGGTTATGGTCACCATCATTTTCTAAAAGAGAACAGTAAGTTATATAGTCCAGGAGACTATGTAAAACCATGGGCCTCTTTGGGTCATGACTGTTCCACGTAAGGATGGATGGTGATGGAGAGTGAACCACTAGAATAGGAGATAATCACAAAGTTGTGTCCACTTGCTCTCCATTGTTGCCCATTATTTCACTTGGCTGTCAATGACCTTGATAGACAATGGTTTTCTGTAGTCTACTGGACCATAGCGATAGCATGCTTTCCCTTTGCTGAGTCTCGGAAGGAATCGAATTAATGTAAAAACTTCTACCTTTGACCTCCCAGTTTCTACATCAATATACTTTCGATTGGTCTTCAGTGACAAGGTTATGAGGTCTTCCACCTGTGATACATCAAGCATAACAAGAATATTCCATATAGGGCTTTTAAGATTGTGACAAAAAGCATAGAACCATGGGATCCAAGTTAATTTCATGTAGGTTAAGACACCTTTTTAGTCTGGGTAGCCGAAAGAAGAGCCGTTTGTCTATTCTGCAAAGGTAGGGCCAGGATGAGGAACATGATTAGATACGATGCATCTCATAACTTACATTCACAATATCGATTGCAAGAATATATATTTAAAGATTTATAAATGATGCTAGAAACAAAATCCAATTTAGACCTTTGGAAGAATTTTAATGATTTGCTTCATCTCCTCCTCAAAGTTCGCCTCCAATAAACGGTCAGCTTCATCAATTATAAGAAACTGCAGTAACGAGCAGATATTACTATAACCAAAATCTTCTCATTATATATGATAAAAAGCCAACATATGCTAACTCAACATTTAGCTAAAAATGGCAACAGTTTCAACAAAAACAGAGGTTAAAATGAACAAAGGCCTTTTAAATATCTAAAATTTGAGACACTTAATATACAAACAAGCAATAGGCTTTGTGGGTAATTAGCCCAGTACAAGCTATCAATATAAACAGAGAATAAGAAATATACGGAAGGAACATAAAGGTATACACTGTGAGCTCAACCGGAACAAGTAAAATTATAAAAACTAAGCAAGGCCAAACGACAGGAGGCAGCATGGAGGGGTCAAGAAGATGACTTGCATATGAGCATGATTATACTCCTAGAGGAGGTTGGTTTGTCAATGGTGGTATGGTGGTGCACACGACATGTTATCTCCCCTCGGCAGGGTTTTGGGTTTTCTTTTTCTCTTTTTTTAGGCACTACTGTACATGATGTAAGGGAAAATCATATAACCCCATTTTGTATACGGGTCACAAGATGTAAGGGAAAAGTTTATAACCCCATCTTGTATACGCTCCCTTAACCCATTCTTTTTTACCAGGAGTCTCTCCTGGAATAACCTTGTACCCCCACTTCTTCACAGCAATACAAAAGTTAAACAGTTATCAAAAAAAAAAATGCTGGTATGGTGGTGGAGTTTCTAGCGAAAGTGAGTTTTGTCAGTGGCCATGGTATAAACCAGAAATGAGACTTATAAAACTTCATAATAGAACACTAAAGAAAAAAATTATACTAAACCATAGCACAATACAAAGTATCAAAATAAACAAATAAATGAATGATGAATGGGCTACAACATTTTTCATTGGTGTAGAATCTGAGTAAGATACTTTCCGCTGAAGAAATAATACAATCATCCAGTAGCCAATATCTGTTTCCCAGTTGGTAGAACAAAAGCAAGCATTAAAAACTACATTCAAAACTACATTCATTTCAGAACAGCATAGAATTTTAATACAAGGGAAATACTCCTAAGAAAATGTAATGGGACACAACTAGTGTGCATAAGATTGCAATGGCAGGCTGGCAACATAAAAATGGAATTATATTCAAAGATTTAAAGCTAACTCCTAAAGGCTAGAAGGATCATCATCATCATCATCCAAGCTTTATCCTAATTATTTGGGGTCGGCTACATAACTCATGTTCCTCCATTCTTCTCTATCAAGACTTCAAGAGTCATACCCTCAGTAAGACCAAAAGTTACCATATCTTATCTCACTACCTCTACCATGCCTTTTTTGGCCTTCTCCTTGTCCTTTTAGAGCCTTCCACTTGAACCAAATCACAACTCCTAACTGGTGTTGTATTAGGTCTAGGCTACACATGGCCAGCGCACCTAAGTCTATTTTCTCTCATCTTAGGACAAATTTGGTACACATGAAAACACTTCTTGGAGTATTTTCACACCAACTGGCGGCCAATTGGTGTGAGTGTGACAAAATGTACTTGGACCAATTAGTTTGAAAAAACTCCCACACCTAATCACATGAGTGAGTTTATTCACGTGAAAATGCTTTCTAAGAAGTATTTCACACCAACTGGCAGCCAATTGGTGTGAGTGTTACAAAATGTACTGGGACTAATTAGTGTGAAAAAACTCCCACACCTAATCACATGAGGAAGTTTATTCACACGAAAATGCTTCCCGGGAAGTATTTTCATGCGTACCAAATAGGCCCTTCGACTTACGTGGGCTAGTCATGTGTATCGTATACCTAATACAGCATAGAGGCTAGCAAGATCAATAACCTACTATGTGATACAAAATCAACAGAAACAACTACTTCTAAAGACTCTCAATATGATAATACTCTAGGGTTTCTCCCCCTTTTTTTGTTAGGGGAGGTAGGTGGGTAAGTCGTGTGATTGGAACCTTGACGTTACATTGTGGATGACCACCCTAACCACCTAATCAAGAGAAACAAAAAATGTTAGTTGTGCGATTCGCCCACCACCTGATGGTTAAACATTGTATACCACAACATCACCAATCATACTTGTTTTCCTGTAGTATGTAAGAACATTTATAGCTTTGTTCAAGAAGAAGGGGCAAAACATACACACTTTGAAGACTCAAATATTCTAAACAAAAAAGTAAACACATAAACAATAGTATGTATCAGCCAAAAACGAAAAGAAAAAGAAATATCTGAAATTGGATATAGCTCTATCATGGTTCGAGAACGTGCTAAGTTGACCCCATCACCACTCTGACAAGTTTTAAAACTACTAGACATGGTTTCCCCCAGTCTTGTTGTCAATACTCAGGGAGACTCGTCAAGGAAACTAAGATTTGGCAGTCTTAGAGTTTTGACAGAGATTTTGACCAATATTTTGATTCCTTCGGTTTCAAACAAGTTTAACAATGAATTGACCAGAAAACTCCACACAATCAACGGGTGAGTCTGAAATTTTGAATCCAAGTTTGAGTTTAGTCCACAGACTTCACCTTAAGATAAAGGGTGACAATTTAGAAGCACGCACAATAAATCCAAAAAACTTTAAAAGTTAACTTACTTTTAAATTTTTGTATATGAATCCTTTAGTAGATTGAAGATGATCTAGAAGCCTTCCAGGAGTTGCAACCAATAGATTTACTCCCTTCACAAGGCGCTCTGCTTCTCCTCTACGAGCTGAACCACCAATAACCAATCCATGAGTTTGAGTGTGGTACTTCATAAGGTCACTCGCAACAGAATGGGTCTGTAGAATTTAAAGAATGCAGAGTTTAGCATGGTTAATGACAAACATCTAAGATAACAATATATTTCAAAGCACCATAATCCATAACACATGCATGCCCAGAATCAATAGAAACGGTAAAGGCCAACTGCATTAAAGTGCTTCAGACTATGTTGCACATGATTTTCGAACATTCAATGAGCACTAAGATCTTCTTCTCAGGCATCTTGCAAAATATAATTGATTCTACATAAAAAAGAATGACTCAATATGTAGCAACCATTTCTCTAGTGAAACTATACCACGCCCCAGAAGTGCATGCATATAGATCCAAAGGAATGTTTGCCGTACATTCCAATGATGGATGGTAGAAATTAGCCATATCTAAGAAAATGATTAACACTGAAAAGTATGATTAGGGCTGTAACTAGGCCATGTCAAGGTCAACCAGGACCCAACCCAGATGCTGGCGGACATGCATGCCTACACACACCCAAGTGTGCACACACAGCCATATAGGTTGGTCTGGGTCACATCAAGCAAGACCCGCAACCCAGATAGGTTCAGGATGGGCACAAATGTGACCCTCCAGGTCCAGTTTCCAAGTCCAAATCCAACCTGATTAGCACCCTAACTACAGCGATATCCACTATTGTTACAAAGGACAGAAGGTGGATGTCCTACGGGGTACCATATAGCACTCACCACAGGTGAATGGAGTACTTCTTCTACAACTAACAAAGCAACTGTTTCTACACAACTCATAAGTGGTTTTTATAGTTTGTGAAGCTTTCGATGAATATAACATGATTTTCAACTTTTTATATTAGCTTGTTAAATTTTGCATTAAGTTAAAATTTGTGTGAAGTAAGACCCAGACCTATAGCCAGTATGTTAGTATTAGAAGTGCCATTCCTTCAACCATTCATGGAAAAACTTATTTCCTTCCTACTTCTCCAACAGGTGGCTATAGTGAACTTAAACTATTGCTAATGCAATACATCAATGTCATGGGAGTCCAATGATGTTGCCCAAACTCAGCTCCTATATAACTGCTCCTATTTCTAGCGACATAATCGTTGATCTCATCAGAACCCCTAAGGGACGCAGATCACAAAGCTTCAAAATCTCTCATACAGCTGAGAACCTCTACAAAAAGGATGCTCTTCATATAACTCATGTTAAATGGGTCACCCTAACAATTAAGGGTCAAGATAATTGCTAAGACAACAACCTCAACCCGAGAAAGAGGGTTCTCTCTTCTGCAACTTTGTGGTAACAAAGAACAAAAGCTATCACCAAAGAACCTTCAACATCTCAAACAGGCTTCCAACACAGGGCACTTTTGCAAACAGGACAAATGTTTTCCCCGAAATTTAGCTTTTCCCATGTCTTGCAAACTGGGAAAATGTTTTTAGTGTAGTACATGAGAAAATTATCTCTTAGTTTTTGTGTGGAACACAGGGCACTTTTGCAAACAGGACAAATGTTTTCCCCGAAATTTAGCTTTTCCCATATCTTGCAAACTGGGAAAATGTTTTTAGTGTAGTAAATGAGAAAATTATCTCTTAGTTTTTGTGTGGAAATTCGCACTCCACATATGGGGTTGGAGAACCCATTCTGACCCTCCATTATGATGCTCATTTTGGTGCTTTTTTTGCCTTAAAGTCAAGATGTGGGTATACCCTCGCTCCCTCCCAGAGATCTAGATCCAGCTTTCTAAGAATTATATAAACACATCCTGCCATTTTGCTCTTTACTACTGCTCTGGTCATAAGGTTCACAACTCATCAAAAGCTCTGCTAAGCAATTCCAACCCTTAGACCATACAGTAACAGTAAACCCTAATTTTTCCCTATTTCATTAATTTATTCTCTTCATCTATAATTTCTAGAGTTTCATGGATATAAATACTTAGGGGCCGTTTGGGTACGTGGAAATCTATTACGTGACAATAGATTACAAGGAAATATGACATTTACACTATTTGGTAAATTTTAGTACATTTTAATAATAAAGAAATGGAAAGAGATTACCCGAGATTACCTGATATTTCCCCAAAAATCACGAATTCTAATACACGCGGAGAGGGGTGAAAAATTTATTACGGGGTTGACAAGTAATATTTGGAAATTGTTCACGTGCATCTCTCTACCCTATCCCCCCTTAAAAAATATTTCCCTCTATATTATATAATTATTAAGGTAAGTAGAAAGTGAAAGTAGGGGATATGAAAAGGGAAATCTAAATTGATTTGAAACAATTTTCTACTGCAATCATAAAAAAAATTTCTACATCCCTCGCTCCGCTCCCCAATTTAGTTGTAGCCCTCATCACTCTCATATAAAAACAAAAAATTTTAATAATAGGTAAGTGAAAGTAAGGGCAAATCTAAATTGATTTGAAACAAAATATTTTAATAATTGGTAAGTGAAAGTAAGGGCAAATCTAATTTGATTTGAACAGTTGTAGAACTTGATGAACAATTTTCTACTGCAATGATAATAAACAAATTTCTATATCCCTCTATCTCCAATTTGGGTTGTATTCCGCCATCAGCTCTCATATAAAAATACAAATAATAATTGGTAAGCGATGAGAAATTACATAACACAATCATAAGAAAAAATTTCACATAACATAATCCTCATAAGAGATTAGTAAAAGCTCAATTGAAATAATATACCTTTTTAGTTCCTCCAATGTTTCAAAATAATCTACTGCAATTACCAAACCTTCTAGTTTACTAATCAAACTTCTTCCCATTTTTTAACTTGTACCATAAAGATTTTGATTTTGGTATCATATATTTATTGCTCATTTGAAATTATATATAGAGAGACATTTGAAAGATTTATATAAAAAATAAATAAAAATAAGGCTTATCACAATAAAAGTTATTCCAATCATATTATTCTAATGACTTATCATGTTGAAACAAAAGCCTATTCATGTTAGCCAAACATAGCCATATTTTTCATATTTGGATGGTAATGCATTTCTCATATTTCTTCCATACATAGCCAAACAATAGCAATGTATTTCCCAAGTCGCATCTAAATACTACCCAAACAGTGACAATCCATTTGCAGATAATGTATTACCCAGAAATGTATTACGCCCGTAATATATTTCATCGACAATATATTTCCAGGTATCCAAACAGCCCCTTAGGGTAACTCTTTTGTACTTCTTTACCAAAGAAGAACCATCTTGTCTTCTCCTTTGGAGCAAGGGTTCTATTGTTCGGGGATAAAAAAATAGGTGATCCAACCATGGTTTTTGCTTATCTAAAAAGCTCAACGTTCAATGTTTGCTTTTATAGAAAGTACACAATTCATGGCCCTTCTTATCGTACAGCTAGCTTCCTTTTATTGGAAGCTATGGATCAGGATCCATTGATTCACTGTGCTAAGCCGAAATGATGGGCTTTCAGATGGGGCTTTCTACAGGGAATTGAACTGGCTTCCACGAAAAATGCTTCAATTTAGTCACCTGGTGCTTTTTGGTGGTTTGAATCTATACAATTTCAATATAGTTGAAGTTCAATTTTTATTTTTGGAAGGATAGGGGGTTTTATTCAGCTATTTATTCAGTCTAAGCAGTTTATGTTGCATAAGGATAGCCTTGAGTGAGAGAAATAGTACCTTCGTGTATGGATCTATCACCACATAGAGAATAATAACGGTTCCACAACTTCTTGTCAGAGAGAAGACTTGATTGAGTTTTTAAAAGGTGGTTTTAAAGACTTTGTGGTCTTGTGTGCAAAATCTTTTCTTTCCATAGAAAGAACTCATGGTAACTCTTATCCAGCATCATAACAATAATATTTACAGACGCTAAACATGTTCAAAAAATATATATTTACAGATTCCAGAGCCGTGTGTATGGATCATGCGATTCCCTTCTGGATGCTAAATTGTGTAGTTGACTCCTTTGACTGAATAAGGAATGCTTGATTTTGCAGGATAGAAGAAGTAGGCCAAGGAATTAGTATACTGTGGACTAGGTGGGTTGAAAAAGAAGCTCAGAGTGAGGAAAATGGATAACCCATTTGTTCCTAGGCCACAAAAAACTGAAGGTGTGGCTTCTGTACCAGACAATATGCGGGGTTGAAGACTCAAATTTCCCTGAAAACATGGATTTCGATAACTATTGTGAGCTTTCAATGGCTGGATATCAAGCTTCACTAGTATATGGTTTACACATTTCATACCCAATTCAATCAGTTCCTGGGATTTCCCTGCCTGCAATGCACCTATTTCTTCAAACCCAAATAGAAATCTGGTTATTATTTTCTTGATGGAGTTGGTGCTCCATTGGATTATAGAGATTTGGTGGAGAACCAAACTGCTAGTTTTCATCCTGGGCCATTTTTGCCAGAGGAGGAAGTTTAACTGGGGCTCGTTGCTTTAATCCAATGCTAAAGAGTGATGCACATGATAGGAAGAATGATTATCCATACAACTATAAATCCCATTGGCGCCTCATTTATAGACAATGGGTTGGGCAAGGAGGACCATGGTTCCAACATTGGTTCTTTTATGGGTCAGCTTTCATGTGGTTGCGGATGGTTTATTTTTGAAATTCCAGATGCACCCATTTTCCTAGATTTGCTGCCATTTATCAAACCCAGACACTGAATCCAGTTTAACGTCATATGACACCCATAAATTTCCACTTGTAATTGGCCGAACTCCAAGTTTGCACACTCTCAGGTGATTGTGATAGCTTAGATACTTGGTATTTGCTAATTGGGTATAGAAGTTATCCCCCAATTCACTTTTGAGAGTGATGATTCTTTCAAGGTGGCTCTCTCCATGCTTTAAGAGAAAGAAAGAGAGTTTTAGTTCATGTTATTGATTAGGTAAATGCTCAATTCAATGCAAGTTCTCATTAGGCGCTCTCTCCATGCTTTGAGAGAAAGAAAGAGAGAGTTTTAGTTCAAGTTATTGATTAGGTGAATGCTCAATCCAATGTAAGTTCTCATTAGGCAAGTGAGAGAGAGAGAGAGATACAGGTGAAAGAGAAAGAAAGAAAGAGAGTGAGAAGCAAAGTAATACTACCTGATTTCACGGAAATAATTTACTAATAATAATAACTACTTAATTTTTCTTTGAGAGAAGTAATAACTACTGGTGTTAATAATAAATCTAGAACTATAATTTGAACCATTCATTTTGTTAATCCTGCTTAGGGTTGGGCTTGGGCTGGGCCAGCCAGGGTAATAGACCCTTTAGGGTAGGCACAATATAGTAGAAGCAAACAAAAGAGAAACAATACGAGGAAAAAAGGGCTGGGTGTGGTCCTGCCCTGATCCAACCCTGCGTCCACATTTTGTAGCCTAGCCCCTAGCTTTTTAGGACCACGCTGGGCTGAGACAACCAGCCCATCTCCATCCCTAATCTCCTGATATGGGTGGGTAATTTTCAAATGATCTCCTTATTGGTCAAAAATCAATACCTAATCAAATGAAATATTTTAATGAACAGCTAAAAGAAGCTACTTTCCATAAGTTCTTGACTTAGATATTGATATTTGAGTGAGGGAGAGTGTGCATGTTTTAGATCAAGCTATTGATGAGGTAAATGCTCAATCCAATGTAAATTCTCATCCGGCGAGAGAGAGAGAGAGATACAGGGTGAGAGAGAGAAAATGTGAATGAGAGGAATAGTCCTACTAATAACCTGATTTAATGGAAGTAATTTATTAATCACAACAACTAATAATATTTAAATATTATTAAAAAATACTTTCATTAACTTTATTCAAAAGAAACCACTTATACTTTTTTTTATAGAAGTAGCAGTTATTTATATTAATAATAAATCAAGAACTTATAATCTAAACTATCCATTCAGTTACTTCTACTATGGATGGGTGTGTTTTCAAAAGATCTCCAATATCAATATCTAATCAAATGAACTATTTCAACGAATAAGAAAGTACTTTCCACACTCCATGAAAAACAAGTTCCCAAATTTGATCAAAGAAATAGATTTCCCAGGGAATTTCAGACAGGTTACTAAACAAGGACAATGTTTTCCTGGGAAATTATTTTCCAAAAAAATCAATTTCCTGAGAAAAGACTTCATATGGGGAAAACATTTTCCCTATTCGTGAACGTGCCCAGACAGTCCACAAATTTTATTTTATTTTTTTCGACAAGGTTACATTGGAATGGAACTTGATATGTGCTATGAAAACCCAGCTACTACTGCCTTGACCCAATATAATGCCATTGTCATACATCATAAAAGCCCAATCAACCACTTACTCCAGTGTGACTTCATTGGGAAAGTTGTTGTCTCCAAGATCATAGATAGAATACCAAATAAGACCAGGCCCTAGAAAGAAACTAGAGATTTATCCATAAACTCAAGCTAAATGATTAGATGATCAATATACACCTTGATCTTTAAAAGAAAACGTAAAAGTACAAGAGATGGAAACCCGAGTGATAAAGACGAACCTTGGCCAAAATATCATTCAAATTACGCAACCAAGATAGGGTACAACCACATCACCAAATGAAGCATGATAGATAAAGTTGAGCATAAACACAACGTATCAAATCTATCGAACTAATGTAAACATTGAGACCCATCCACGAGCCGGTGTTTGTCTAACTCTAAGCATGAAGTCCATTTCAAGCCTAGAAAACAAACTAATCAACTACACGCCTATCAATAAGACAATCTAAAGCATCCATCCACAATGATAGTAAAAGAATTAATGAAATAAGGCAGTTAAATATGATTTTGGGGAATGGAGAGCAAAGTCGGTTCTAGGAAGGGTGTGACGAGGCCTTTAGAAGTTGAACCTAGCTTTCTTTGGTTGCAAGTTGTTCACGATGCAGACAAGAACTGGGAGAATTGGAACAAAGAAACTAGAATAGCAACCACAAAAAAACACAAAAGAATTTCATAACACTTGATTTTATGCCCTGAAGAATCAAGCAACTGCCAGTGAATGAACATGTTATCTTTGTCTAATTAAAAATAAATGCAAACAAATGGCTAGCAATTCACCTGTATGGCAAGCTCTCTCGTTGGACAAATGACAACAACACCAGTTCCGTTTCGAGGATTGAAATGAGTATGGTACAACATTTCAACAGCTGGCACCAAGAATGCAAGGGTCTTACCAGAACCTGTTCTTGCTGCTCCAACCACATCAGTACCTTTCTGAAGCTCTGGAAGAGCTTCAGCTTGGATCTGCACAAGTTCAGTCAAACTTGATATCCAAAAATCAAAAAGCTGTGTAGAATAACATAGCGAACGGGGACACCATAAAAGCAAGTCTAACAAACCACACTATAAACTACATTGCTATTGTTATTAATAATTCATCTAGGACACACTTTTTCGATAATGAATATAATTGATTTCCTGAAACACCAGTTTCACTCTACTAAATTGTTCTAAGACTCAGCCTTGTCGGCTAGGACTCGGCCATGTTACTCGGTCTCGGTAGAGTACTGAGCACAGTTTAGGGGTATATTCTAGCTAGGTGGGTAACATGTTTTGCATGGCTGACTTTACAGCCTTATGCTGTAATTTCTGGCCATTTCAATCAATAATTGATCAAAAAAATTATTGTTTGGGCCATATTAAGCTCTATTGTTCATCAAAATCGATCGAATTTGATTAATTTTGATCAATGCAGTGAGAGCTCCCCCCACACCCCTTTGGGTAAAAGCAAATTTTTTTTTTGTCAAACCCTACCCCAATCCACCAATGCTTAGATTTCTCCTCCATTTTTTTATCCAAATTTGTTGAAATTTGGCTCTAGTTGAATGTGATTCTACCCTCTACAAGATCCCTATACTAATTTCTTGGATCAAAGCCAATAAAATGAGATATTGGGCCCAAAAATTCTCAGTTTTTGGGAAACAAACACAGTCCTTTGGTTAAGCCCTACCCAATCCATGAATGCTTCGATTTCTCCGTCAGTTTTGATCTAAATCCTTTGAAATTTGGTTATAGTTGAACGTGATTCAACCCTCTACAAGATCCCCATATTAATTTGTTAGATTCGAAGCCTAGAATTTGAGACGACTGGCCTGAAAATTCTCGGTTTTTGGGGGTAAACGCAGCTTCTTTGTTAAACCCAATCCAATCTGCCAATGTATAGATTTGTCCCTCATTTGTTATCCAAATTTATCTGAGTTATTGATTAAGTTTTTTTCATTTAATTACATTTCTGTATTTTTTATTTTTTCCCTTTTTTTCTTTTTGCCCAAGACCTTTGTGGACTGGTGCTGAACTCGGGCGAGTCCAAGTTACTCAGCTAGAGCAAGGGCCAAGTCTTGAGCCCAAGCCGAGTTTTGAAACCTTGCTCCACTGAATAAGGATCTCTTTGAAACCAACTTAGGTATCATGTATTTGCTTGGAATAAATACAAACGCTCAGAATTGAGCTTAACTTCAAGGTCATAGCTTAAGTTCAATGCCTTTAAGCAAGCATATCAAGCTTTCTATTTATAATTTAAAAAAAAAGGAGAGAGAGAGAGAGAGAGAGAGAATATTACGGATCGGTAACATCAACTTCACAAAAAAAAAATCTTTCTGGTGAATTGTGATCGATTGAGGAAGTTGGCTATTGGTGAGAGTTGATAACCATATATTAGGACAAAAAAAATGCACCCTAATGTCAGAAATAAGAAGCTTGGTAGAAAAATCTATGAAATATTCACAATAGGCATCTTCATCATATAACAGATAAGTCCTGATTACAAGCCAATTTTTTCTGTCTTTCAAACCAGAACACCAAGGAATGCAATCAAATGAAACTCACTTCAAATGACCAGCAATATACAACTACATATAGTTTGCCAGTCGATGAATAGATAGTTAAAATTTGCCAGTTCAAGAGAGGGATAGAGAGAGAGAGAGAGACAACTGCTTACCTGAGTCATGTCGCTGAACCCCATTTCTCGAATAGCCTTCATGGTGGGCTCCGAGAGGCCTAAGGTTTCAAAAGATACAGAGCTCATGATCCCCGACACACTTCCCAAGGACTTCTCGACCACCAACTTCCGCTTTTTCATGCCACTGCTCTCCTCTCTCTCACTACAATCCACTGCTCCTTCTCTTTCAACCCCGTCCTCAGATTTCCCCGCTTCTTCCTCTCTCTCTTCTTCTTCTTCATAGCCATCAGCTCTCTCTTCTAATTTGGGCTCTTGCCTTTTCCTTTTTTTCTTCTCTATGCTGCTCACCTCTTCTTCTTGTAGTGAACCAAAATTCTTCTTACTCTTCTTCTTCTCACTATTCTTCTCTCTCTTCTTCTTCTTCATTACTTCTCTCTCTTCTTCCTCTGCAATTTTTTCTTCTTCTTCTTCTCTCTCTTCTTCGGGGACTGTGTTCTCTGTTGTTCTCATCTCTGCTTCTAGCTGATGTGAAGCGTTCACCGGGTTCTGCTTACTCTTCTTCTTCGCCATTTTCTTCTTCTTGCTTAGTAGAAGCAGAAAGAACAGACGTTCTTGTGCACAATGGAAACCCTAATATTTTGAAAATGATTTTATTAGTTTAAGATCCTGTGCTCGAAGTTAGGTTAACCTATTTTAGATGAGCAAAAATAAATCGATGATATGCAGAAAAGGGAAGAAACAAGAAATTCGTTAAAAAACAAGGTTTAAAACCGGATCGGCGGTCCATATTGGCGAACTGGCATATTGAACTATCGAATAAAAAATTTAAAAATAATAAACAAAAAAATTTAAAAATATTGAAAAATAAATTGAACCCGATTCTATGACACAACTGACCAACTAGTTGGTTCGCAATAATTAAGCAAAACCAGGCCAGCCCCTTCTTAATATGAATTGGTCGGTTTCGATTCAGTTCGACGATTTTTAAAACCTTTTTAAAAGTAATAAGCTCTTTAATATTTTAATCATTTGTTTTCATTTAATTTTAAAATGTCAAACAATATACGCAATATTTTTTAATTAGAATAAAGAGTAAATATTAAATAATTGAAAAATAAGGTATATTTTGATAAAATTTCCAACAAATAATTAGCTAATAATAAGACAAATTTATCTTTGTGTTGTCGTTTCTATTGTAATTTTTTTTAATTTTTAATCAATTTACAATATACCCACAAATGAGTCGAGCGAAGAAGAGGATGTTGAAATGGATGAGTGGCAAGACAAGAAGAGACAAAACTATAAATTAATATATTTGAAAAAATTAGGTGTAACACCAAATAGAAGACGATAATATGAGAAAGAGTAGACTTAAGTGGGCTGGCACATACTTAGTATATCACTTGTTATGAGGTATGAAGATAGTCCAAGTAGAACTCAAAAAAAAAAAAGGTAGACCCAAAAGGGTATGGTTGGAAGTAGTAAAAAAATACTTATAGCCTTATTAAAGGTATAGCCCTTAGTAGAGTGAAATGGCGGACCAGGATCCGTAGCTGACTCCAATTAGTTAAAAAAAGGCTTTGACAATGATGATGATGATTTATTTTTTACCAAATCATGTCTTTTTCAACAGTTTTTGAAAAATATTCCATCATAATAATATGAAAATTTTAGATTAAATTATAAATGTTATTTGTAGACAAACTATTGATGTTCATTTAAAATAAGAGATTTTGAATTTAGGAAAGACATCCATTTTCATATATTTTCATTTTTTAGTAATGAAATTTTTTATTTATTTTTAATTAGTTTATGTCACGGTACAACAGCTAGATTTTCCTCCTATCTTTTCAAATTCCCATGCTTATAACATATTCAAACTCTTTGATTTTTAAATTGCGTATATTAATTATTTTAAAATTTATTAGTACCAGCTTAAATTAAGAAATTTAAAATTTTATAAATAGATGAGATAGAGAATCCTGTTTTTTTTATACACTTTTCGAAAAGATAATTCAATAATGGGTTAGATACATGGATAGAAATGTATTGGTATAAGGTGTCACCTTCAAGAATCGGCACTTAAAAACCTTGTTGAAAATGTAGTTTTGGTGTCAAAAACTTTTATGTCCACCTCTAAATATTAAAACTTAAAGCTCAATAAATAAGACAAATCGTGCATATCTATACACACTTAAAAATATTAAAAAAAATGACGGTATTTAAATTCAAATTCCCTTTGGTCATGCAATTCCTTATACTACCACCAGTTTTTCCAGATTTTATATCTAATCTTGAAATGAGTCAAAGACCCTCATTAGGTTTATTAAAATTCAACACTTAATCTCGTAGCTAATGCGTCCACCTTGCATGAAACCATTGGGGGAAATGATTTCATGCAACGGTTGTATAGTGGTATAATGCAATCATCATCAAAAACCATGTTAGAGACCTTTGTTTGACACGAATTTTTAAATGTACACTCTTTTCATTCGTAAGAACAATTACAAAAAAGAATATTTTGAAAATAAACACTCTAAAAAGTCTTTTTCTAGCTCAATTAATATAAGCTGTCCATTTTAATGAGATGGTTAGACCTCAAAAGGATTTTTTTATTCCCAAAATTTTCGTCTGGCGTTATTATCATTAGATTAGCTATGCTAAAAAATAAAGAAGTGATTTAGAATTCGTTAAGGCCTAGATCTTGAAATTCACCAAGTGGACGGTCAATATTCATTGTTGGATGGTACTAATTTTGACCATATCTAGGGTGTAAATTGACTTTTTTTTTTCTATAGGATTGATTATGAGGACAAAAATAATGTGCACGCAAAATTTAGGGTCATACAAATGCCAAAAACATGGTTTTCTAGAGGTGTGGTTGCATTATACTACTATACAACCGTTGCATGAAATCATTCCCCATTTACTTTTAGTTTAAGAAGGTCGCAAATGAATTGTTAGATGCAAAATCAAATGGTTGCAAGTTTTTTATTGACTGGCTATGTATTCCAAAATAAAATTTCTCAAACTATGTAAATGACATATTTCATATCAAATAGCTAAAGGTTATTGTGAATTCATTGTACTAAAAGTAAATGGTGTTATAGCATCAGTGTTCGCAATATCGGCCGGTTCGAACCGGAACCGGCCGGTTAGCTCGCTATCGGTGGGGTGGCGATTCCGGTTAGGTCCGGTTTTATGGTACACATCATGAGATAATACTCTCCAAAAAAAATCGGGTCCAAAAAAACCGATCGATTTTTCAAAAGCGGTCTGGTTAACCGTTATATATACCCGATATAACGATATTTGTATATAACAACCGTTATATTTTACAGAGGCGAGAGGCGGTTATATTAAGCAGAGCCCGTGATCCCCTTATGCAGGCTTTTTTTACTCCTTTTTTGGAGTTTTTTGTTTTTTTGGTCAATAATTAACCATATACATTGTAAATGTTCTATAAATCAAAATGATTGAATCAAAAAATGGAAGATTAATTCATTTTTTTTGGCGTTTTTGTGTGTTCTTCATTTTTCAACCAAAAATCCGCCATTCTAACGATTTTTGGCGTTGTTTTTCCTTTTTTTTTCAATACAATATAGAGGCTTTTGATCATCAAAGATATATCTACATTTCTAAAGTGCTGATTTGAGGCTCCATTTAGAGTTTGAATCAAATAATGTCAGTTCCAATCCACGTTTTTTTAATTTTTTTCCTCATTTTGCAGCTTTTTTTATAATTATTCAAACAATATTTGCGTGAGATTATTGATTGCATAAAACAAATGAACGAATTTTAGAACAAAAACAAAAATTTGGAGGTCGATTTTAGGGATTTTCAGGATTTTAGGGTTCATTGAATAAGTCGTGGAGTACGAAGGCACACTAGGGGAATGG
>NW_006497648.1:4663778-4674984 GCF_000471905.2 Amborella trichopoda | reverse complement strand
TAAATAAATATATATTTATTTGTTGTATGTTAATTATTATATATATATATATATTAATAATTAGTTTTAGTTGTATAGATATAGAGAATATATATATATATATATATATATATATATATATATACACAATAAATTTTCTTTTGTATTCCAAGTATTCTATATATTTTAGAGAGACATTTTTTTATGAATGATTTGATTTTGTGGAGTCATTTTGATTCTAAAAGCACTCAGTATTCCTAGTATTCTTTAAATATCAGACTACCTATTGGCTGTACTTCATTATGCAATTGTGTCATAAAGCCTTCAGATTTTATATCTTTATGTATGCAGCAATGTTATGAAAACTGGATATATTTAGTTGTTCAACTTTAATTGTGTTTAAAGCCCATTTTTATAGGGGTTTTAGTTTTGGCGGCATATCTTATCAGATTTTCAGTTTTGATCAACATACAGAATTGATCTATTGTACTAGCTTGTAGAACTCCTTGGAGCAATACATGCTTTATAGTTTAAACTTATAGCAAGGAGTGCATTAAATTCCACTTTTGGAAAGTGGATGTATTTTTTCCTTCTAATGCATCCAGTTAGAACCTTTTGAGAAATACTTTGTACCTTGAATATATATTCATGGCAAGGGTCACTATCATATGAAATGCAAACTGCTCATAAGGAATTGAGGTATCTTTGTTGTTTAATAGGTTGCAGCTCTTATTCAATTTCATGGTGTACCATGTGCTTTGGGAAACGTTTGGGTACTTATTTTTGTTCATATTCCTTCTTGAAGGATTTACTTGACCTTAGCCCTCTAGAAAACATATTTCCTAGTATTGCCCCATGCTTCTCCAATAACTGGGAAAATCACTTCAATCTCGGTTTAAAAGCACCACATTTCTTAATGCATTCCCCTCATGCATGGCTTTTTCAGCTTTCATGGTCTAGAGGCACACATACATGTTTATTAATTGAATGCACGGTGATTCATGGTCATCTTAATTATAATTTTTTTTCTCTATTGGATGTTATTGTAACTTGTTCATTTTCACAAGAAAGTAGGGCTTAAATATCCATGCTTACAAGGTCCTCTTGGTAGAGTGATTTTCCCAAATAAATATTTTTTTAATGAACTTTTATGTTCAGTAAAATTTACAAGAAAATAACAAGATGAGAATGGGAGATGTGACGTGATAGTAGGGTACAAAAGTGAATGACAAAGGAAGAGTTCGATATAATTTGTGTAAGAAGGAAATGGGTGGTGGTATTTATCGCCTAAAAGAACATCTTGCTTATGTAAAAGGTAATGTCACCAGTTATCAAGAAGTGCCACCAGAAGTAAAACAACAAATGTTAAAATTAATTACAGAAGAAAAATGAAAAAAAGTGCAAAAAGAAAGGGATGCAGAGGAGATAGAGAGAGGGTACGAAAATTCAATAGATTAGGAAGATGACCAAGAGGCAGAATTCGAAGCGCAAATGGAATTAGCTAAGATTGCCAGTATTCAATAGCTTAATTATAGACAAATAGAAATTCAAGAGATGTATGGGAGAAGGGATAGTGCATCCAGTAGTTGTCAACCTCAAGAACACGTTGTACCGGATAGGGGAGGATGTGGGCCTTCATTATTTAGATCCACATCTAATAGATTGAGACGTAGTTTCTCTAGTCGCCCATCCTCTTTTAATCAGTCATCTACTACTTAACGACATGAACATATAGATGTGTCATCGATGACCTGCGAACCCTCTAGACTTGATCCCACAAGTCACAATATCATCAAAAAAAATTAAAATTACGTCAGCAAGTGTATGAATAGAAAAAGCGAGAAAGATGATTAGCATGTTCTGATATGCTAATGCACTGCCATTTAATTCGGCATGCTTAGACTTCTACCCACAGATGGTAGCTTTTATAGCTCAGGCAAGGCTGGGTGTTAGAGGTCCAACTGCAAAGAAGCTTGCAGGGCTATGTTTAGAAGTTGTTGTTCATGGTGTTGATAAGTATGTTGCACAGTTCAAGGTCATTTGGTTAGGTACATGAGTGACGATCATGACTGACTGTTGGAAGGACAAGTCTTATAGGTCTCTTGTCAATTTTTTAATAGATTGCCCTAGAGGCATTGATTACCACTCTAGCATTGATTTATCAAGAAAGAGACATACTGGAAGATTGATATGCGCACACCTAGACAAAATTGTAGATGAGGTTGGGCCTGAAATTGTGGTCCAAGTAGCGACTGATAATTCTGCGAATTACAGAAAAGCATGCTTGTTGCTAATGGAGAGAAGACTCAATCTTTATTGGACTCCTTGTGTTGTCCATTGTGTTAATTTGATGTTCAAGGAAATAAGGAAACTGAAGAGGGGTTAAAACTTGTATTTTGAAGAGCAAGTTGATTACAAGGTTTATATACAATCACATGTATCTCCATATTTTGATGATGGAGCATTGCATACGAGAGATTATCATGGAGTCCACTACTAGATTTGCTATAACGTTCCTTACGATACAATCGATATTGGTCCACAAGGCAGAATTGAGGTCAATGATACGCTCTAATGAATGACAGACTGATAAAGCAACAATGAGCCAACTTGGAAGGCAAATTGAAACCACCCTTCTCGATCGGAGGTTCTGGGCTCGATGTAACCATGTTGTTTATGTAACTGAAACTCTAGTACGGGTGTTGAGGTTAAATGACTCTGATGATAAACCCGCAATGAGGTTTCTATTCAATGCAATAAGACGTGCAATGGAAGCTATATTTGAGAATAACATATAGACTGAAGAGATATTGGAGATTGTTGATTGTAGGTGAAGAGACCAACTACACCAGGATATCCATGCAGCAGGTAATTTATGATTCATTGTCGAAATTCATGATTCTTTCTCAACTCTGAGAAAAGTTACCATAATTAATTATATAACAAACCAATACATGGTTATTTCTTAATCCACAAAACTTGTACTCCAATGCCACTTTAGATGATGCAGATATCATGGAGGGGGTAAGAAACTACATCTACAGGCTTGAACTTGAACTTGATCTTGAAACTCAAATGGAGTATATGCAACAGGTAAACCTTAATCAAAACGTGTATGTAATAAGATTTCAATTTAGAATAATGAATTGCATTTCTATGTAGTACTAATTTCTTGTATATGCATCTTGTTATTTCTAACTTATCATGTACATTAAAAAAAGGGGGAATTTGCATACAACAATGCCAAAAAAGCAGCTGCAAAATTCCACCCAGATTAGTTTTAAGTTAAAACTTATAATAGTTTAGTACAATATTATTTGTGGGTTTTTTTAAATCAATTTATTTTCTATTATTAAGTATTTCTATGTTTGTCTGTCTCAGCACAATGGTGGACGATACACAGAATTCGAACAAAGCAATTGCAAAAGATTGTCGTTAGAATTTTGAGTCAAACCTGTGTAGCCTCGGGCTGTGAGAGAAACTGGAGTACATTTCAGTGGATACACTCCCCAAGGCAGAATAGGTTAAAGACACGAACGTTGCACAACTTGATGTACATTCATTATAATTTGAAATTGAGAGAGAAACATACAAGGAGGACCCCCACAGACTACACGCCAGTCAACCTTGATTATATTTTCTGGAAAGACCTCACCGATGGGTGGGTATCACTAAGGAGCCTACTACTAGACTAAGATTTTCTTAGTGGGGCAGTTGCCGATATAGATGATAATGTGAATGTTGCAGCATCCAATGAAGGAGACATGGCAATGGACATGGATGGCGTTTATATACGGGATGAAGATGAAGCACAAGAAGATGAAACATATGGGACAATGGAAAACAATTGGCAAGAACCAGTAATCCAGGAATGTGAAGTGGCGTAACATGATGCGATGCCTGATGAACATAAAGATTTAATGAGATTGGCTCGGGAGGAAGTTCAGGCATCGAGGCAGAGCAGTTACTCAACAAGGGAGAGACGAAGTCGTAACCATCACCGTAACCTGGTTATTCATGATGATAACAATATTGAAGATGCTGAGGACCATAACACAGAACAGGGTAGGGGTAATACAGAACAGGGTGGGGGAGAGCATAAAGGCTAGACGAGTCTAGAAGACTTTGGCCAAGGGGGTACCACACGAAATATTCCTGACTGATGAGGAGGCACAACTGCGGCATTACAGACTACACAAAGCCTTACTCAAATTTTTTTCTCCGTAAATCCTGATAGTGAAACACAACAATATCATGATCCACCTCGCCGCTACATTACTACTAGCATTGTTAGTTGGACTTTGTAACTTCATTAATTGAATTAATGTCCAATTCTAAATTGTCTTGCATATCTTCATAGTACTCAAATATTAATTTATATAAAAAGTTGTTTCAATTTTTTTTATAAGATAAATGTATGTGATATAATAGTATACACTTAATCTGAGTTTTTCTAATTTTTTAAAATTTATTTGGACATTTTTTACCCTTTTTTTATAAATAAATAAATATTTTTTAAAAAAACTAAACTAAACTACTTGACCGGTTAAAATGGTTAACCACCCCTATTAGACCAGTTCAGGTTCAAACTGCTCCCAGTCCCAAAACCGGTTAACCTTTCCGGTTCGATTTTGTGAACACTGTATAGCATACAATCCCTTTTCACAGTCCATTCTTATGAATAGCATGTATAGGTTTGTAAAAGGGGAAAGTCAAGTAGGTAAACCACAAAACGGACCTAACCTGATTGGATCCAAGTTAGACCATGCTCTTAGTCTAACTTAGACCTAATTAGATCGGGTCCAGGTCAATTGGACCCGCAGCAGACCTATTGGGTTCGGTCAGGGCAGGTACTAGTTGAGGTATAATAAAAATAACATGAATACATTTTATATATTTTGGAAAATATAATCAATATGCACACACACACATATGCATGTGTGTGTGAATGCAGAGTTTGTATAAGATGCCAACATTAAACAATCAAAGTAAGGTGCACCTCCAAACTATGCGGAAATATGTAGTTTTGTTACCAGAAACTCTTGTAACGACATGCATATTTATTTTCAAGCTTTATTGTAAAATTTAAAGCTCCAAATAAACACTTAAAAATCTTGAAAATGAAAGGTCCAAGTAATGTGTGACAAGATGTGTACTATTAATGGGGCATGAAATCTTTTTCTGTTTTATTTCGTTTGGTTACATCTCGAGATTGTTATAATCTATTGGAAGGTTTTCCACCGTTAGAACAATTGTTTTAGTGAGTTTTGAGACATATCTTGCTTCTATAATATAAAGTTTGACACCTTACATAAACTTATTCGCACATACACACACGTGCATATGTATATTGGTTGGGCCAAACCCAACCTGCCTAGCCCACTGACCAGGTCAAGACTCAAACACAGGATGAGGTCGACTCGCCTAGTTGTGGGTTAAATAGGCTAGATTGGCACCCCTAAGCATACAAAATAAGGGGTTGTCTACAAAGATATAATTTACTTTTTGTACAAAAAAATCACAATCATTATTGTTTATTAGATTTCAAAATTGGTGGTTGTAATAGTATTATTGATTGGATGTAAAGTTCTGGAAAAAAAAGAAATCTCAGATTTTGTGACTCATACCAAGCAATCCAATTTGACATCTAACGAGTAGAAATAGTTGTGACCTCCTTGTAAAAATAAATAAATGGTCTCTCCGTAGATAACTCATAAAATAATTTACAATTTCTCAAAATATAACAACGTATGTTTTCATGAAATAACATATTCAAACCTACCAACCCTATTTTCTTAGAAGACTATAAGCTCTTGTTCCCAAATTCAAAGGGAAATTATCTCATCATAAAACCATCACAAAACTAGCATCAAGAGGAAGTTGCATAACAATTGCAACAGTGTGATGAGAGAATATTGATAATAATCAAATCAACCTTCAAACCATCAAGGGATTAATTGTTTTATTTTGTAAAATAGTAAGAAATTCCATAAATATTTAATAAAACGTCATAATATGAATCCCAAATTCAAATCTTCACATGAAGTAAATGAGAGTTTAAAGTAGTGGTTTTAAAAACGGATCGGTGCCTCGGATCGGGCACCTTAAAAACCTATCCGGATCGGTGAATTGACGGTTCGGATCGAAAATCGATCGGATTCGGCTATAAAAAATCCAAAAAAATATTAAAAATCATTATAAATGTTTTTTTTTTAGAAATCCAATAAAAAATGGGGTACTATATTACTAACTTTCATTTTTTTTCATCAATATGCGAATATTAAAATGTTATTTCTCCGTATGAACTTATGTTAATCATTAAATTTACATCACATAAAAGAAAAATCATAGATTTATTATGGATGAAGCATATAATCATACATGGACTACAATAAATAATTGATTAAATTGATGAAAAAATGGCCAACAAAATCTCGAATTGGCGGAAAACCCTAATCTACTAAAAAATCCCAAATTATTACAACCTAACTATAATCCAAAATTATTACAACCTAACTAACCATAATATTATATACTGAAATTGAAATTGTTGGTTTATATTTTATAATTATTTTACGATATAAATAATAACAAATCCAAAATATCTTAGAATATCATCTAATTTAAAATATATTATTGACAACTATAAGGAAAAATAGTGCATTATATAATTTATAATGTAAATAAATTAATAAATAAAATACAATATTTGGTTATCAATGTAGAAGTTATTAGAATGCGTACAAATTTTGAAATAACACTTTAATTTTTCAAAAATCTATTTTTTTTAGGTTTTTATAATAATTTTAGTGGAAGATATTGTTAGTATATATTTCAAAGGGCATCATTGTATGAACCATATATTTAAATTAATATTTCTAAAGTTATGTTAAAGATCACCATGTTATAAAAATAAAAAATATAATTAGATCACTTATTCTTAAGTAAAAAAAAAAAAATCTAACAATAGGCATTCATATATGAGAGAAAGAAAAAGAGCTAGCATACTCCAAGCCTATATTGTATTACCTTTACATATCAATTTAAGCTTACAGTAATCGCAGTTCAAACGTGTGCTTGAAAAACATGATACTTGTTGCATTACTTCTTCTTTTTTTATAAGAAATACTTAATGTATTACCTTTTATGTTTATTTTTTGACAAGAAAAATCTTTAAATTAATATTCTTAGATTTATGTTAAAAACCACCATGTTATAAAAATAAAAAATATAATTAGACCATTCATTCTTAAGTAAAAAAAAAAATCTAACAATGGGCAGTCGTATATGAGAGAGAGAAAAAGAGCTAACATGCTCCAAGCCTATATTATATTACTTTTACATATCAAGTTAAGCTTATGGTAATCGCAGCTCAATGAGTGCTTGAAAAGCATGATACTTGTTGCATTATCTGTTTTTTAAAAGAAAAATAAAAAAAGTATGACACTTGTTGCATTACCTTTTTTTCAAAAGAAAAATAAAATCTATATCGTATTACCTTTACATATCAATTTAAACTCATGGTAATCGCAGGTCAAATGCGAGCTCGAAAAGCATGATACTTGTTGCATTGCCTTTTTTAAAAAAGAAAAATAAAAAAAAACATGATACTTGTTGGATTACTTTTTTTAAAAAAGAAAAATAAAAAGTTCTTGAAAAACATGATACTTGTTGCATTACCTTTTGTCACACCCCAAAAATTTACAATACTGATATTCCTGAGATGTGACAATCAAAACATATATACATTGCTGGATAGGACAAATTTACAGTGGCAAATTCTTACAAGGTAATAAAAGAAAGTTTAAGCACAACTACAATATCTTCCAAAGTTGATCCTGACGAGCACTCAAAATGAAACCGCAGTTATCCTGAAAAAAATGTTTACCATAGTTTGATGAGTTTGGCTATTCAGTAAGTGATCATCATAATCCTAAAAATAATCATGATTGAAAGATATCAACAATTTCAAAAAGGAGATCTATTAACAAAAATGCATTAACAGTTTCACTTTTAAAAATGCATAATTAAGTATAATCCGAATAATTGAAATGCATATAACATTTTAACGGCAGTACGTAATTCAAAGGATTTCACAAATTACCCTATTGGCGTCCCAAGTAGGTCACCTATATACCCCATCAGCATCCTGATGGTCCACTTAATCCCTATCGGTGTCTCAGATAGGTCCACTTAATCCTTGCAGGTCCACTTATACCTCACCGGCGTATCGGATGAGTTCACTTAATCCTTACCGGCCTCCCAGATAGGTTCACTTATACATCACTGGCGAACCGGATGAGTCCACTTACATACTTAAAGTATTTCTAAATCTCTTTAAACATTCGAAAGCAGCAATATCATGTACTAAACATATCACTGAAATTATTAATATGAATTTCATTGAAACCATTAATAACAATCACTTTCAATAATATTTCTAAAATAACCAGTCAAATATTTTGGGCTCAAATGAAGAAAGGTAGCAGTTCGTAAAGACATTCTAGCATAATTGCCAATCTAATATGTATAGAAAAACTCTTATAGAAATTCAAGAATACGAAATTATCACAATTTATGGGATATCAATTCGCAAATAAACATTTCACAGACAATGCTATAATTAATTGCAAAAATATCAATTTTCAAATAATAAGGCAGTCATTTGCACAAGAAATTTATAATGTCTAAATATTCAAAAACAGTAGAAAGAAATCTCACAATTTTACTACAAGCAGAAATATCACATTTATTTATAATAATTTTACAGTATCTAAAATTTTCTAACAATAGACAAGAAAAATAAATAAATTTATTTTTCTAAGAATTTACAGCATTTAAAATTTCTAACATAGATAAAATATCACAATTTTTATAAAAAGATTATTTTTCAAAATAATGAGGTCGCTTGCACATAAAATTTATCGCGTCTAAAATTCATGATAATAAGCAGAAATAATTATTTTATTTTATTTTTTTAAAAAACATATTATTTTTCGAGACAATGAGGTCACTTACTTGTATGTCACCCTGAGATGAGAGAGATTAAAATACCCGTTTGATTTTAAGTCAGTCACAGACTCTTTATTGTCTCAACTCACTGAGGCCGGGAAGCATCTTGTCCATTACCCACTCTAAGGTCATTGAAATAGCCTTTCAAATTTTTACCAGATAGGCATTCATCCAAAAAAAGAGTTCAGCCTAAGAGACTTCAAGACATGGAACTTGCAGCATCATATTTCTTTGATGAAGTTGGTCGTGAATGGAGATATAAAGCTCGTGGCCAAGTGAACAAAACTATCTGGAGAGAGAGAACAAAACTAGGTAGAGAGAGAGAGACTGTTATATTGAGGATTTTTCTCAGTTCTACTACACTACCTACCAAGAAGCTTGTCAATATCCTTTGAAGCGTTAGGCTTTAAAATCCTTGGAAGCCTCTACCTGGAAACGAAGAGAGAGAGAGATTGTCAAACAAAGTAAAAACACCTAAGATGCAAGGTGTTGTATAAGGAGTGTTAACATAAAGTTTTAAGATGGGGGACTTAAGGTCCACCCAAATAAAATTGAACCCTCAAGTATATTAACAATAATATCGTTTATTTATTGTTAATATAAAAGTGGCATTATCTTAATGGTATAAAATTATTATTATTATTATTATCATTACCAATTTATAATTATTATTTTATTTATTTATTTTGTATTTATTTCTGTCAACACCATTAATATTTTTTTTTTTTTTTTTTGTTCCAAAAGTTTAGGTCGTCACACCTTTTTTTAAAAATAAAAATAAAAAAACATGATACTTGTTGCATTACCTTTTTTTAAAAGAATAATAAAATATCATTACCTTATTTTTAAAAGAAAAGAAAAATAAAAAAACCTAAATTTGAACTAGGGACCTTTAATTGTAAGACAAACATGATAATCAACTACACCACAACACCACTTGTTGTATTGTTTTTATAATAAAAGGATATATTATATTACATTTTCAAACATATTACCTTTTATCCACAATAAGTACCATGCTCAAATCCCACATCGAAAAAACAAATGACTTTAGCTAGATTTAATCAAACTAGGGACGTAAAAAATAAGCTAACCCTCTACCGCATTTAATTGAACTAGGGACTTGAAAAATAAGAAAATTTAATCTAACTAGGAAAATGGTGTTGCCTAAATTTGAACTAGGGGACCTTTAATTGTAAAACAAACATGATAACCGACTACACCAAAACACCACTTGTTGCATTGCTTTCTATAATAAAAATATATATCGTTATTATCTTTTCAAGCGTATTACCTTTTATTCACAATTCATAATGTCAAATCCCACGTTCACATTTCACAATAAGTACCATACTCAAATCCCATATCGAAAAAATAAAAGCTTATTATATTTTATTCACAATAAGTACCATGCTCAAATCCCACATCAAAAAAATAAAGGACGGCACATGCGAATAAAACCCTCTTCAGTTACCGCATTTAATTGCGTGCTTGAAAAGCATAATGAAGCATGAGGTAACATGCCATTGTTGATAGGGACACGTGGCGCTACGGGTCTTGGTTGACAGGCACACATGGCTATAATAGCCCTAATTTTTAAAGAAAATTACAAAAATGTAAATGCCCTCCCAAGTCATTTGATGACATCATAATACCGATTTCCTATACCGGATTCCGTTTTATGGATCCGAAATGGCCCAGCCAATACCCGATCGGATCTGCGTTTTATGGCTAAATCTTGAATAGCCCAGCCAATACTCGATTGGATCGGCGTTTTTTTTATCACTAGTTTAAACCAATGGTTTAAAAAACGGATCGGTGACCCGGATCGGGCTTCCAAAAAACCGATCCGGATCGGGAATCGGGTGAATCGGTCAGAACAAAGCTTAAAAAAAATTCGAAAAAATTATTAAAATTCATTATAAATATTGTTTTTTAGGAATTCAATAAAAAATGAGGGTACTCCATTAAGAATTTTCATGTTTTTGAATGAATATGCGAATATTGATATGTTCTTTCCATGCATGAACCGCCATTCAGTATTTAATTTACAGTATTTCGTGCTCATCCCTACACTGTTGCTGTTGGGACTCGATATGTGAATAATATGGCTGGGATAGGGTGGCCTCAGAATCATCATCTCTCTCATTTTCTCTTTGAATAATATGGAATTAAAAAAAAAAAAACAAATTTTCAAAAAAATCAATCATGGATT
>NW_006497648.1:4600703-4648306 GCF_000471905.2 Amborella trichopoda | reverse complement strand
TGTAATCCATTATTGAATTTTTTGTTTTTTCTTGTTTGTTTTTTTTTGTAATCCATGATCGAATTTTATGTAATCCATCATTGAATTTTTTGAAAATTTGTGATTTTTTTTTTTTAATCCATGATCGAATTTTTTTTTGTAATCCATGATAGAATTTTTTGAAAATTTGTGATTTTTTTTTTAATCCATGATCGATTTTTTTGAAAATTTGTTATTTTTTTTTTTTAATTCATATTATTCAAAGAGAAAATGAGAATGATGATGATTCTGAGGCCACCCTATCCCAGCCATATTATTCACATATCGAGTCCCAACAGCAACAGTGTAGGGATGAGCACGAAATACTGTAAATTAAATGCTGAATGGCGGTTCATGCAGGAAAAGAACATATCAATATTCGCATATTCATTCAAAAACATGAAAATTCTTAATGGAGTACCCTCATTTTTTATTGAATTCCTAAAAAACAATATTTATAATGAATTTTAATAATTTTTTCGAATTTTTTTAAAGCTTTATTCTGACCGATTCACCCGATCCAAATCGTCGATTCGCCGATCCGGATCGGTTTTTTGGAAGCCCGATCCGGGTCACCGATCCGTTTTTTAAACCATTGGCTTAAACAATCAAAGTAAGGAGCACCTCTAAATAGTATCAAAGGATCATTTTTCAATAGCAAAAATCTTTGTGATGGCCTAAAAAATATATTTTTCTCTAATTATAAATTCTAAAGCTTCAAAAAATAGTGTAAACCAAGTAAATCTATAAACACTATAAAATATTCAAAATTGACGGCCCAGATAGCACATTGCAAGATACACTATTTCCCAAAGTTAAAATCCATTTTTTTTTTATGTCTATACATCTTGAGGTTGAGATGATCGATTTGAGGGTTTTTTTGACATCAAAACAACCTCTTTTTTTTGTAAACTTGAAGGTGTGCCTGAATTTGATTTTTTAGACCCTCAACCTTATAAAACTTTTTCCCAAGATATATATACACTAGTCTCCCATAGACTATGCTCAGTAAAAACATTGCATAAATAAGATCTCTGTACTTAATTAAAAAAAAAAAAAAACCCTCAAAATTGAATAAAGACCTTCCAATTTTTGAAAGACTAGATCTAAGTATCACAAAACTTAAAATTCAAATTTTGTCTTTCGAAAATAATCACCTCACAATTCTTATAAGGTTCCCCAAATAGTGTTTTGCCCAAGAGAGGAGATACGCAAGATGGTCTCGCGGGGCGGGGCCCTTTCGATAAATCTCGAGTGAAAATAAAAAAAAACTAATCTCGCTACTCGTACTTCGCCATGCCCCCCACTTTTATTGCGACTTTGGATTGTAGACCCATTCATAATTAAAGATTTTAGTTGGTCCTGACTCGAATTTGTATTCATTATAACGACGTTTGAACCGAGCCAAAAAATATTCAAGCTAGGCCCTAGAGGTGGCGACGGGTGGGACCAGCCTTGACATTATCCCAGCCCTAGTACGTATAGGGCTATCCTGAGACCGGCCTAAATCGGGCTGACTAGGGGAGGGCGAGCCGAGCTGGGTCAATTAAGATTAGAAGCAAACCAGGCACGAACACTAGCGAAAAAAGTGCTCAAGTCAGGCTGACCCGGGCCGGACCTAGCCCAAACGCTGTCCAGCCCTAACCTTGGGCCACGATGGCCTGGCTCTAAACCCAGCCCTTGAGAACGCTTCTGCATGTTTTATGTGATAATTTTTTCACATTTGATCCGTTTGGACTAGTATTCTTATAAGACTTTTGATGCTTTACGTGTGTCATTTATCCGAGTCTCTTACACTCACTGATGTGATTGTGGTTTATCTGTTGTGAAGGTGGAGAATGGGTTTCTTCACATAGCAGGGAAGAAGACGAAGGCGAAGAAGATGGATGGAGAGGAGGAGGGCCAAATATCTGAGGAAGTTTACTCTCCCTGAAAATGCAAACCCAGAGGATGTGAAGGCAGTTTACAAAGATGGGGTGCCCACTGTCACTGTTGGGAAACGCAAAGTGCAAGAAGACCCCAAGCCCAAAACCGTAAACATTCCCATCTCTTAAATAGACATTGAGTGATAGAGAGAGAAACTCATTTCTTTCTCTCTCTTCGCCTTATATTTTTTTTTGTGGTCGAATCCGTTGGAGAGGGGAATTTGGTGTGTCTAAAACATAAGTAAATGAGAATGTACAGGTGATGTTTTGTGATGAGAGGAATGAAGAGTTGAGGTTTTATGTTGTTCTTATGTTTTGCTCGGCTGATAGTCGATCCAAATTATTTAAAAATTTAATAAAAATAAAAATAAAAATAAGTGGGGCGATGGCAGTTCAGTTAATGACAAACAGTCAGAACCGATCGTGTCATAGGGGAGCAGGCTGGTTCCTGATATTTAATCATAGCCCATGCACCCCTAATGATTTTTTATTTGGATTGGTTGGTTCCTAATTCCTAAACCTTGATCCGTTGGAATTGGTCGGGACTGAGCTGTTTTCGGGAAGGCATAGTAAAGATGTTATTTCTTAAAAAGTTTATCTAAGATGTTATCTTTCATGGCTTGTTGTCTCTTAAAAAGTTTATCTAAGATGTTACCTTTCATGGCTTGTTATTTCTTAAAAAGTTTATCTAAGATGTTATCTTTCATGGCTTGTTGAATGCGATTGAGTATTTCTTGGACAAATGAGAAGGAATCTAATCCCATTCAAATGCCACAACTAAACAGTCTCGATCCAGAATTTACATTCTACTGTAGTTCTATGAACTCATCCCAATTTTTCGAGCTCTCTATCGCAAGAGAAAGTAGAAAATTTTATTTTTGACATATTGCTGCGATTGATGAATTTTTGCGATGCAGCTTTAATTCAAATGCCACAACTACCAAAAGTCTCATAATATACTTGCTTGATTGGTTTACATACATTTGGAAGAAATTCATATTGCGTGATCTCTAAAATGCATTGCTTATATCTAAACTGCATTGGTTATTGATGTTCTCTTGAATCCGAGCAAATGATCAATTTTGCTATTGACAACAATTTTAATTCCTAAGCATCTATTAAGAAAGATCTTGCTCAAGTTGCTTTTGTTTTTCCACTTGGTTCACATGGTCTAGCTAAGCTCAACATAGAAACAGAACATTTACCCGGTAGAACAAGAAGCAACATAGTGTTCATGGCTCCAAGCCTTGGGAAGAAGAACACCTTGACTCTCAGAATCTTGTGTATTACCCATAAATTAACCAAAACTCTAGAAGAACTTCAAGCCCACCTTTTATCACGGTTTCTTGCTTTATCATTAATGCATTGTTTTGTTTATCTCTCAACACACTGTGCAAGTGTGATTCTGTCTTCGGAATCAATCAGCATCTTTGATAAGGATCCGAGTCACTGAAGTCCTCGTCACTTCGATTGTATTCCACCTCACCCGTTGCATTTGATTCCCAATCGCTTTTGACCATGAATAATTGCGACTCCATGACTGATAGAGTTCCAAAATTAACACCAATCCCAATGCCAAATTCTCCCATTTAACGGTAAATCCTTCATAACTAGAATGCCAAAGAGCCTGAAACTCAAGTGATGCAGTGAGAGAGAGAACTTTTACCCCAGTTAATGTGTTTTCTGGTTCTTTAGATGCTTGCCCATTTCATTGCATGATCTTCCAACCTTGAAGGCAGTGTACATGGACCCCAAATCTTGTTATTGACAGGTACCCAATATGCACAGTTCTCCCCTGACTTCTCAGACATGGAAATGATCCTTTGACATTTTTTTTTGCCTCCCTATGTTTCTTGGCTGACAAGTTATCTGTAGACATCGTGCTCATTGCATTTTGAGCCGCTTTTTCCCTGTTGCACAAAACAAACAGAAGAAAAGATGAAGTAGTTATCAAAATGACTTCAAAAATTAGGAAAAGCTTATTCTATAGTTAACGACAGTAAATGCTTAGCAACAATTGGAACATCCACCCCAAGAACCTGGTTCAGTGACTGTAGAAGGATCTTTTATAAATAATGCCAAATAAGACAATGGAAGACAAAAACGTCGCTCAAGGAATAAATTTATATTTTTATAAATACAGTGATAATCATTGGGAATACCCTCCTCATTAATTAAGTCTAGAGAGGAAAGAGATGTTTTCCTTTAGGCTGCTTGTGTATACAAGTCTCAAAGAGATGTTTTCCTTTAGGCTGCTTGTGTATACAAGCTCTCCCCTGTTGTAGTTGCCATTGTTATTTGTCGCTCTGTATAAAAACTATTGAAATAAAATTGTTGTAAGTTTTGGGAGAATACCCTCCTCATTAATTAAGTCTAGAGAGGAAAGAGATGTTTTCCTTTAGGCTGCTTGTGTATACAAGCTCTCAAAGAGATGTTTTCCTTTAGGCTGCTTGTGTATACAAGCTCTCCCCTGTTGTAGTTGCCATTGTTATTTTGTCGCTCTGTATAAAAACTATTGAAATAAAATTGTTGTAAGTTTTGGCAGATGTGTACAGCAAACAGAGCTTAGACCCAAGTTTTTGGATATGCACATCATCAGCTGCTAGATGAGAGAGCAAGAAGTAAACAATATATGGTAAAGTCAATAATAAAGCAGCAGAAAGTATCAAAAGCTTCAAGAAATGGCAATACAACCATTAGAAATCTAAGAAGATGGAGGAGCTCAAGTTCTGTCATTTTCCCTCTGGCGAGGTTGTACTATCCTCAATTCCAATATCAGTGTCTCTGTCAGCATTTGGTTTGCATTTCTGAGACCTAAGCTTTCGCATTCTCAAATAATTTCTCTCAAATAAATTTCACTTCTAAATAACTTATATCGTGCCTCCTCTCTTAGAGAATAAATATTATTCTTCCTCTTAAAATCATCAAGTCTGCCCTCTATGGTTTTCTGTCATGGTGAACAAAGGACTTTGCGTGTCCGTTTTTAATGACTTCCTTCTCAATTGGGAGAGCATTTACATATATTCTATTAATATTGTGTCTATTTGTAGTGAGATCAATATTCGACAAGTCTGAAGACTTGTTTGCTTTCATCAAAACTTGGTTATTTTATCTATGAGAGATTCTTCCTCTTTTTTAGTTTTCTCAAAATATGTGTGCGATCTGAATCATAGGCTCCTCACTCTGCCATTTTAAGTCTATGAGCCTCATTATATATGACGCTTTCGACATGTCTCACTGTGTAAGAAAATCATTAATGTTGAGTCTTTTTTTGGTGAATATTAATATTGAATCTCATATTAGTATTAGTCATAAATCAAACCAAAAGAAAAGTTAAATGAGAGCTTTAATGATCATTCATATGGATGGGCATCTCAACCATAATAGAACGACCATACATTGTCCATAATAAAGTATTGGTTCAGTTAAAATGACACCCGTATGAGACCAAAAGATTGTATGCTTATGCAAGAGTGTATCAATGTTCACATCCTAGTTATCAAGACCAGACGGGGAAGTCTAAATTTTTTTAACAGTGAAACCCTTAGTAACTCTATATTCTAGCCAAACTTACAGATCCAAAAATCTTTCCAAGCAGCTTTATTGTCGGACCATAGTATACAGTATGAGCCTATGGGAGCACGCCATGGGGTTAAATAATTTAAAGAGATACTAAAAACTTTAAATTAAAATAGAACACATTTAATCACCTGGGGTGGTGGCGCAGTTGGCTAGCGCGTAGGTCTCATAGCTATACGAGTGATCCTGAGGTCGAGAGTTCAAGCCTCTCTCACCCCAATCCAAAAGTTTTTTTCTATCTTTTTTATAAATCTTATCTAATTTTTTATCTTTTTTATAAATCTTATCATTTTCATCTCTCTCACCCCAATCCGAAATCTATTTTTTTATCTTTTTTATGAATCTTATCTAATTTTTCATCTTTTTTTATGAATCTTATCATTCTCATCTCTCTCACCCCAATCCGAAATCTATTTTTTCATCTTTTTTATAAATCTTATCGTTTTCATCTCTCTCACCCCAATCCGAAATCTATTTTTTCATCTTTTTTATAAATCTTATAATTTCATCTCTCACCCCAATCCGAAATCTTTTTCATCTTTTTTATAAATCTTATCGTTTTCATCTCTCCGAAAAAAAAATTATGAATCTTATTGTTTTCATCTCTCTCTCACCCCAATCCAAAATCTTTTTCATCTTTTTTATAAATCTTATCGTTTTCATCTCTCCCTCACCCCAAACCGAAATCTTTTTCATCTTTTTTATAAATCTTATCATTTTCATCTTTTTTATAAATCTTATCATTTTCATCTCTCCCTCACCCCAATCCGAAATCTTTTTCATCTTTTTTATAAATCTTATCATTTTCATCTCTCCCTCACCCCAATCCGAAAGTATTTTTTTAGCCCAATTAATATAGACCGTTCATTTTGGTGAGATGCTTAGATCTAAGTCTAAGAAGAATTTTTATTTCCAATTTTTGGGATGGCTTTATTATCATTAGATGACAATGTTAAAAAAAAAAACGATTTTGAGTTTATTAAGGCTAAGATCTTGAAATTCACAAAATGAATGGTCTAGATTTGTTTTTGGAGGGGACTCGTTTTGACCATATCTAGGGTTCAAATTGAATTTTTTTTTTTGGGGGATTGATTTTGAGATGAAGAGAGTGTGTGTGCAAAATTTAGGGTTATACAAATACACAAACATAGTTTTCTAGAAGTGTCGTTGCATTATACTATGATACAACCGTTGCATTAGATCATTGCTCTTTAAAATAAGGTTCTGTGACCCCGATCGCACCACCAAAAAACCAGTTTAGATTGATGAATGATATGGATTAGCGATCCTGCTATGGCAATAAAAATTTGAAAAAATATTTGCACACTCCTTCCACTGTCCATGGTTCTCTTTTTCTTAACATTAAAAATAAATATATAATATATCATTCAAAAAAAAAATGAAATGTATAAAAAAAAACAGGAAAAAGTTTATATAAGGTTGCAACCTTATAATGTAGAGCTACAGATGCACCTCAAAAATCCATTGGAAAAGGTAGTTTTAATGTTGAAAAACCCTTTGATTGATCATATCGACATCGAGATGTATGACCATGAAAAATCTAAAGGTTTTAAGTCTCATAAATAATGTATTTTACAATATATTATCTACACCATCCATTTTCAATATTTTCATATGTTTATAGATCTACTTGATTTTAACCATTTTTTAAATTTAAAATTATATAATTAGACATAAAAATAGATCTTGAGATAATCCTAACAACATTTTATGTCAAAATTATATATCATGATAAAATTTGAAGGTGCACCTTACCTCTATAGCTACAGATGCATCCGTATGCCAACTGCACCCAAAACAAAAAATAGGAGATGTATATAACCAGTTCCTCGAAGACAAGTCTAAAAGTTATCTTATTGATGATAATGACGATATCGATTTTGATGATAGTAATAGTATTGATGGTAGTAACGATGTCGATATTGGTGATAGTGAAGATATTGATATTCATGATGACCTTTGATGTGGAGCTGCTCACTATGAAGAATATTTACTTTTGATACAAAGAGGTCACAATCATCATTAGATGTTAAATTTGAAATCAGGTGGTTGATGATGCATCATTGTTTAAACACAAAGTCCAAAATAAATTTTTCCAAATGTTGTGAGGCACTTGCATCTCTTAGATTTCACATACAATGGCTGAAAATAATTGTGATTATATATATATAAAGTCTAAAAAAATCAATTCCGACTAAAAAATAGTACGATCTCAAACAATTCCTTATTCGCATGGACAATTTTCCAATTACTCCTTTCTACTATCATAGTTGGAGTGCATTTTAATAGATAATATGAGATTAAATCATAAGATGTGGTAAAGATGTCAAATAATTTACCCTTTATATGTATTTTGATAAATTTCGTCTCTTCCTCTCTTTTTTTAAAAAAATTAATGATGCAACCCTTGCAATACAAGTCAAGTATGGTTTCAGCCATTCCAACAGAACTCGAGGGTACTATCGATATCAACTTTCGACTTGAAATGAGATGATTGGACCACGTGTTATCCCTTTGTCAACCAAGATGAACTTAGGTTGATGCAAGTATTAGGGCATTTTTTATGCTTCATCTTTCATCAATGGGAAGGACCTGCAGGTGTGGTTGAGATGGTGAGAGAGAAGAAGCATGGCAAGGTGGAGGTTGTGGAAGAGAGGGGAACAGATTCATGGTGAGGTTGGTAAGGAATTTGAACGAGGGGCATTTTTTCTTGTTAGGGCCAGTTTTTGAGATTCAGGCCAAGGAAATAACCCTTTTACACACATAGTACGTTTAGGGTTTGGGAAATTAGGGTTTATGGAGACTTGTTCAATTGTGCCGTGAGATGAAATCTTTCCTTGAAGGTAATCAAGAAGGGGTTTCCTATCCGTAAAAGTGACTGGTTGGAGTTAAAACGAATGGCCATTTTGCATGTAATCTATGTGTTTAAGGTGGGCATTGTTAACGAGGGAACCAGAGAGTCTAGGGTATAAAGACTACCTTGTTTTGATTGGAAAGAAGAGGAAGAATTGCAAGGAAAGGAGTCCTTTTTTTTTGGAGGTCTCTTTGGCTCGTGTAGTCACAAAGAGCAAAGCGAGGGTCCATTGTTACAGAGTAAGAGAGTTGCTACAAGATAAGAACGCCGTAAGAGAAACAGTGGGCGAATTGCAGTAGGTTCGATCGGTTTTGGCCCTTCTATGTGAAACGGCACTCGACGCCTTTGAGGACTGTGGGGCTTAGGTCAAAAAACGGTAGAGGATCTTGTGCCTGAGGATAGAGGTGGGAAAAACAAGGGATATGTTTTCTCTTTTAGAGAATGATAAAAAAAGTAAGAGTATGAGAGAGAGAAAATGGGAGAGAAGGCTTGTTGGGGGTAGAAGAGAACAATTTATGGGCTGAGTGAAAAAGATGGTGGGTTATGATTGAGATGAAGAGAGCTTTTGATTGAAGACATAGGGTAGCTGATGAATCATTGGGTGGAGAAATCTTAGTCATATGCCGATGGAAATGGAGATAGGGAGAGATTTTTCTTGAAGTTCTAATGGGGCTACTATTGATGCTCCTAAGGTGCAGATTGGAAGTTTTAGTGAATTTGATAGGAAGGCATGACAGATCTTGGTAGGTTCATTTTGTCCCCCGCTAGATGATACTTTTGGCCAGAGTGATTGGGCAAAACAGGGGTGGGGGCTGTCATATTTGCCAAATATTAAGATGTTAAGCAAGGTAGGGCTGCTTTTATATTACTTTCTGACCAAGATGTTGATCGTGCATGGAAGGAGAGATTTTACAGAGTTCGTAGTTCGTTAATGACTCTGTTAGAATGGAGCCCATCGATGCAATCGTATTTTGTGAAGAGGGATCTTATCTGGGTTCAATTGTGGGGTGTTCCTCTTCATGTCTAGAGTGAGTCCGTGTTTAAAGATATTGTTATTTCGTTTGGAGAATATTGTAATGTTGACCGTAAGCTCCTAGGTGGTCCCAATGCTTCTTTTGTCAGAGTTAAAATCAATCGTTTATTGGGAGTTCCTTGTCTGAGACAAATAAGATTACAAGTGAGCAATGATTTGTTTTTGGTCGATGTGAATTTGGAGGGTACATGCACGCCGGTGAATAATCCTCACAAAGTTTACTAGGCGTTTTCACCTTATGAGATATAGCGTCCTAAGAAGGAATGGATTGAAGTGCGGAGGGGAGCGGCGAAATAGGCTCTAGCGAAAGTTGACCGGGAATTTTTGAATTGGGATGGAGGATTTTCCTGGCCAGTGAGGTTTCATCGAAAAAATTTAAATTGGGTCAGGAAGAATTTTGAGAGTTTCCAGGTTCTGAAATGGCATACTATTACAAAACATTTAAAAATCTGAAAAATGTGGATTCCCGTGGGATGCTTCCTGGATTCCTTTGGATTGCCTTCATTTCCGGCAGGGACGACATCTGTTAATTCTTTTAAGCATGGTAACAATGTGACTGCGGTGGAACTTGCGGGAACACATGCTCCATCCACAAAACAATTTGCGCCGGTTAAGGCGGCGCGACGTGACACCGTGACAGAAGGTATTCGGGAAGATCTTGTGAATATGGTTTTTGGAAATTTTCATTGGTAAAGTGGATGTGCAGGGTCCAAAGAAACGGTAACTCCTTTTTCGGTGCCGAAGAAACTACTCTTTGCTGTCTCCAAACAATTGGTTGGTGTCTTATTGTGTGCGCTCCTCATGGCTGGACGATAAAAGTTTCTCACTTGCCGTAGAACTACAAAGAATAGGACTAACTCAGGCGAGAGGTCGCGTTTTGATCCTCTGTCGGTAGATAATATGGCGGTGATTCCATTATCTGACTATGACGAGGAAGCATGGGAGTTTGCAATGAAGTCTTATGTATCTGATATGGGTGAGGAGGCTTATGAGGTTAACCAGATCCACGAAGTGGCAGAATCTTTGGATCCACTGTCAACAATGGTGCTAGCTGAGAGGGTCATACCCATTGCTTCTCTTCTTGAAGAAAAGGGTGGAGATGAGGTCGATGAAGAAGTGGAGGATGCTCAGTATAGGGCCATAATTGAAGATACGGGATTGGACTATAATGTCCATATTGTTGTGATTCTTCAAGCTATCAAGGATATGAAGAATGTAGAGAAGCGAGCAGCTCAGTCGTAGGGCAAGATTGTCATTGAGAATGTTGAGACTGACAAGGAGGCAGAGACTGAGTTGCGGTGCCTTTGCCTATGACAACTGATGCGGCGATGCAGCCGAATGCCATGGAAAAGGCTCAGGCTCAGGATTTCGACAAATCCCCTTGTACTGTACCTCAGAGCAAGGGGAAGAAGACGGTGATGCCCAAAACAAAGGAGAAGAGGTTGGCTGCTCCTTCTAGATTCTCGAGTAGGCTGAGGTCTAGAGGCGCTAATCTGGTGATCAGGGAGCTAGTTTTGAACGCGGATGCTCCGTTTTCAGTGAGCTTGGATGAATGCTCCAACGATGATGATGGAGTTGACATGATGGATGCTATTTTTTATGGGTCTGATGCTGAAGGTCCAAGTTCTTCTTCCAACCTTTTCTAATGTTTATTTTAAACTAGAATGTTAGAGGTTAGGTGATGTAAGTAGGAAGAATGATATTTATTTTTGGTTAAAAAGTGTAAACCAGATGTCATAATTTTGCAAGAGATCAAACTTCCCAGCCCTTATGTATTGGGGGCTCGGGAAGTTTGGGGTTCTGGTGCTGTATGTTTTGAGGGCATTAATTCTGTTGGGGCTTCGGGTGGGCTATAGGTGTTGTGGAATCCTCAGATTCTGCAAGGTTTTGAGATTTTAAAAGGGGATAGATGGTTAGCTATTTTATTGAATAGTCCCGAGCCCAACTTTTTGTGGGGTATTTTGAATGTGTATGGTCCAAACAATGTAGCTCTCAAAGCTGGCTTTTTTAATGATTTAGAGGGGGTTTTATTTGGTTTGAATGTTCCCTTTTGTGTGGGAGGAGATTTCAATTTAATTCGATGGCCTGAGGAATCTTCCTTAGAGGGTCGGATTAACTATTCCATGAGATTGTTTAATGCTTTTATCTAGAACCATTGTTTGGTGGATTTGCCTTTGTTAGGTGTTTATTTTACTTGGACTAATAATTGCCCTAGGAATCTTATTATGAATACAATTGATAGATTCCTAGTCTCAAATGATTTTTTTGAGTGGTTTTCGTTAGCTTATGTGAAAGCCTTGCCTAGGCTGTCTTCGGACCTTTATCCTGTTCTACTTTGTTCTAATTCTCCTCTATGAGGGCTCAAGCCTTTTAGACTTGAGATTGGATGGTTGGATGAAGCGGGTGTGATGGACCTTATTAGGAGGATTTGGGAAAATGCAATTACCTTTGGGTCCTTAGACTTTCAGTTACACAAAAAATTGTTTCATGTTAAGCATAAGCTGATAGAGTGGAAGAAAGAAAATAAGTATCAATTGAGAGCTAAGATTGACAATCTCTTGGAGGATATTTAGGGGATTAACCAAACCATGCAAAGTGGAGGGGTGTATTCTGAGATACTTGCTAGTGAGAGAATTGAAAAAATTAATACTTTAAATGAACTTCGACGTTTTGAGGAAATTTATTGGAGACAAAGGTATTTGGTCAATTGGCTTAAGGAGGGTGATCTGAACACTAAGTTTTTTCACTGTATAACCTATGCACAAAGGAGGCAGAATAATATCTCAGGGCTTACTATCCAAGGGATAATGCAGGATAATGTGGATGGACAGTTTGGCGATTATTGAACATTTTCGTAAGGCATTCACGACAGAAGTTTGTGTTACCCCTTGCATGAATCGCATCCCCTTTAAACCTCTTCCAAAGGATGATGTGGCTCAGTTAGAAATTGAGGTATCTATGGACGAGCTAAAAGCGACAGTTTTTTCTTTAGCAGGGGATAAGGCTCCAGGACCTGATGGTTTCCCTATGTGTTTCTTCCAGAGATTTTGGTCTATGCTTTCGATGGAACTACCAGCTATGGTGCGAAGTTTTTAGAGAGGGGTGAATTATATAGAGGGGTTAACTCTACTTTCATTGCACTCATTCCTAAAAAAACAGTTATAAAGGATCTCTCAGATATTATACCTATTTCATTATTGACCAGCTTGTACAAAATTGTTGCTAAGGTGCTGGCAATGCATTTGAAAAAAGTACTAAGTAATGTCATTTCAGAACCCCAAACTACTTTTATTCAAAATAGGCTCATAACTGACAGTGTCTTAATTGCTCGAGAGTGCATCCATTCCAGAATTGAAAGTAAGGAACCGGGGGTACTTATAAAGTAGGATATGGAAAAGGCATATGTCAAAGTGGAATGGAGCATTTTGCTTGAAATTTTAAACTGCATGGGTTTTAGTGATAAATGGCGTAACTGTATTTATGGGTGCATCTCCTCGGCTCATTTCTCTGTTCTTATTGATGGGTGTCCCAAATATTTTTTTAATTCCTCCAGGGGGCTCCGTCAGGGTGACCCATTATCGTCTTTTTTATTCACCACATATGCGGAGTGTTTCAGCTTGACAATATCTAATGTGGTCAATAGGGGCAATTTTGTGGGATTTCAGGTGGGGCAGAACGGTGCTATTATTTCTCACCTACAGTATGTAGATGACACTCTGAACTTTACGGAGGCCAAGAAGGAGTATATTGAATATATTGGCAGATTTATGAGGTGTTGTAAGGTGACGTTGGGGTTAAAAGTAAATATTGCAAAAACTTCTTTGGTGGGTGTTAATTGCAGTGGAGGCCTGGCTGAGGAACTGTCTATGACTCTTGGATGCAAAGTGGAAAAATTCCCCATTATGTATTTGGGGCTTCCTATTTATGATTCTAGATTTCCTATTTTTGTATGGGACAGAGTAATTCAACGTGCTCAAACAAAATTGGATTTATGGAAGCCTAATTATCTATCGCTTGGGGGACGTGTGACTTTGGTTAAGTCGTGCTTCATAAACTTACCCATTTATCAGATGTCTCATTTGAAAATGCCAGCAAGTGTAATTAAGAAAACTGAGAAGATGATGCATAGTTATCTATGGGGGTCTTTTGAGGAGAATAGGAAATATCATTTGTTAAGATAGGATAGAGTGTGTACCCCTAAATGCGAAGGAGGTATTGGTATTCAAAGAGTGGCTTTGATGAATGAGGCCTTATTGATAAAGTGGTGGTGGCGTATTTTATTGTTCAAATATCAGCTTTGGTGTAAGGTTCGTATTATAAAATACGACATTTATAGGTTTGGAGTTTGGATTGAAGGAGGTAGAAGAAGTACATCAAGGTATGTCTTTTGGAAATATATATTTTTGTTCAAAGCCTATCTACATAGAGATATCAGGTGGTTTATGGGGAATGATACTCTAGTTCTGTTTTGGCATCATAAGTAGCTAGGTGATAGCCCTTTGAAGATTTCATTCCCTAATCAATTTGCTAAGGCCTTTTTCCCGAATGTTTTGATGTGTGAAACCTATCAAGTTGTTGGAGAGCAGGTGGCGTGGGATATCCAGTTTCCTTATCATCGTGCTAATGACTATTTTGTGGTGCAGGTCTCGAGCTTGTTATCACAGTTACAGGAGATGGTGTTGTCTAATAACATTGGTGATGAGGTGATTTGGGAGCACAGTAAGGACGATATTTTTTCGATAAAGCTATGTATTCCCTCTTATTCCACGATCGCCACAGGTGGTCTTTGCTCCAAATTTTCCAAATTTGAAAGTGACCCATTTCTCATAAAGTTCAATGTTTTATTTAGTTGACAAGACAAAATAAAGTCTTTACTATTGATGATCTCATTAAAAGAGGAAAGGTTTTGCCAATGTGTGCTTGATGCGTAAAGAGGATGGAGAGTCGATTTCGTACTTGCTTCTTCATTGCCGCAATGCAACAAATATATGGAATTTTTTCTTTGGTACGCTAGGTCACTGTGGCGCTACCTCATAGTGTTTTGGGTATCATCTCCCAATTAGTATTTCTGGCTTTACCTAAATTGGGGGCAATGATTTGGCAAATTGTAAGAGGAGTTGTGTGCTGGGAATTATGAAAGGAACAGAATAGACGTACTTTTGAAGGAATTGCCCTTTCCTATGTAAGTCTCATCCAGCGTATTATCTATATGATATGGAGCTGGCTGTCGGTCACTAATGATGGGAGAGGATTTAGTGAGATCGATTTGTGGCTTAGTCTAGCTAATTTGGTGTTCTCTAAGAGTGTTATGACAAGACCGGTTGGTAGATGGATACTCCCATGCACAATGTTGTTTAAAACTAAACTTAGATGGTAGCTCTCTCAGTAATCCGGGTAGTGTTGGTATTGGAAGTGTGGAACGAGATTGGACTGGATCAATTATTCTTGCTTATGCCGGACCTATTGGAATTGCCACATCTAACATGGTTGAGTTCAAAGCCTTGCTCAAATGATTATTTTTTATTAAAGCCATAAATCCGGGTCGCTGTTTAATGGTCGAAGGTGATTGCCAAAATATGATTAGGTGGTGTCACCAAGATCAAAGAGTCATCTAGCTGATGCAATCGTTCTGGGTACAAGTGGTTAATTTGGAAGGGGATTTATCTTTATCATTCCATCATGTCTTTAGATAATCGAACGGTGTTGCTGATGGTCTGGCTAAAAGAGGTGTTTCTATGGATTCTATTTCTATTTTGAATGATGTAATGAGTGCGTAATGTAACTGTATTCTAATTTGGCAATAAAATTTGATAATATTTGTCAAAAAAAAAAAAAAAAGTAATTAGGATTTTTTTTTATCATCCTTGGGTAGTTGGTTATGGTGATGACTTTTTGCTAGGAATATTAAAAGGATATGTTAAAATACATCTAAAATGTTATTATTTAATAATTCATATATGTATTATAATTTAATTTCAAAATATCATCAAAATACACATGACTTTTGAGTATAATGTTTTTTTTTTAAAAAAGATAAAATATGAAATGCTTAGAAAATGAGATATATTTGGGTAAAGTTCACTCAAAACTTAATCCACGTGGATATTAGTTTCGTTCACTTGTTCACCATAACACATCCAGGGCTCTCTTCTCTTATTTTGCTTCTCAATATTTTGGTCCCTTAGATATATGTAAAGGTGTAATGTTGATGCGACTTTATAAGGAGATAGAAAATGCGCCTTATTCACCATACACCATAAAAGAAATCTCTATGCACCAGACAGTTTATTATGTGCTCTTGTGGGAGCATATTTATTGCACATTTTGGAATAGATTTATTGGCTTGTGGCCAGGGACACAATATGACGTCTTGAGTTCTATTTCTACCATAGGTAGATGACTATGTCCCTTTTAAGCTGCCTTAAAAAACCGTCTTAAGTAAAGTTTTATATAAGAGCAATTTATAATCCCACCGAGTAATTTTTTTTTAAGAATATCATTAATTGGGAAAAGGTTTCAACATTATATTATATAAGCAATACACCTCTAATTTTTGTCAGAGATATAGCTCCAGTGTTGGAAACCTTACAATCACTCCAAAATTATTGTTCATCAATAATTATGAAAATTAAATTCCAATAATGGTGCAAATTAAGTAGATCCATAAATACTTGAAAATATCACAAATTGTACTATTTTTTAGGGCTTGAAATGCTTTTTTTCTTTATATCCATACATCTCGAGGTCAAGATGATTAATTATAGGATTTATCAACTTCATAACACGATTTCTTGCTGGATTTTTGAGGTGCATCTTACTTTAAAGTATAAGGTTGCAACCTTATATAACCTTTTGGAAACTTATACAAAAAGGCCATTTACGTTTGGCACACGGAGGTCAAAATCGAGTTTTGTGCATGATATTTCAAAATCGGGTGGTTGTAAGAATGTCATTGACTAGACTCAAATATATAAAAAATATATTATCGAACTATGACACATCCCAAGTTATACAACTTACCATCTAATGACAATTAGTAATTGTGACCTCCTTATAGTAAAGATAAATGGTCTCATAGCGTACAATTCTTAAACTTTTTTCTCATTAGATTCTAAAGAGTGAAACTTTTTCTCTCAATATTGTTAGAATTCGAAGGTAAATTTATTTCTAGTAGTCTTTTTAGCTCAAATTCTAGGGTTGATATAACCTCATTTAGTGACCAATTTCAAAAAAGCGAAAAAATGCCTGCGCACCGTATGTGTGCGCTTGAAGGAATGGTTGTCTTAAGATCGGGTGTAGATAAGCAGACCTTTTTTTTTGTTGGTTATGTCGAGTATTTTAAAACTCTAAATCAAATATTATTTTATTCATTTAGTAATATAAATGCTTTAAAATCCCGTGATTTTCTACATGGAATATATGGATCATCAATTTAGATGGGAATTAGTTCGAACTGAACCGATTCTGACATAGTACGGGTCCTCGCTTGGTTCCCCCCAAAAGCCCATTATACATTTTTTTTGAGGGTGTGGTTTGTATAGAGCCTAGCTTTTAAATAATCAAATTAGAGCCTACCTTCAAATAGTGTCGAGAAATATGGTTTTAGTACTGGAATCTTTGTGACACTCGCCTTTAAATATATTTTCATCTTTATTTATAGAATTTTAAAGTTTAAAAATAGTGTAGATTGATAGATTTATCAAAACTTGAAAATCTAAAAAATTGATGGTTAAAAAATGCGTTACAAAATATACAATTTTTAAAACTTGAAATCCATTTTTTTTCTCATGTCCATGCATTTCGATGTTGAGATGATCAATTTGAGGATATTGGAGCATCAAAACAACATCTTCTAATGAAATTTTCGATGTAGCTCTTATTTAGAGCCTCGGTTCTATATAAACTTTTCCCTTTTTTTAAAAAATATTTATTATTTAGATCCACTAATTTTTATTTTGTTTAAATTATTTTTTAGATCGCCAATTTGGAATGATTTGAATCATTGATCTAGCGATCTAACAAGGGTACGTAGGTGAACTATCCGCCCTACCAATCCGGGTTTTGAAATAATAAGTAAAGTTTTTAAGTGAATAGAGAATCTCCTAAATAGCTAGCTCTTTGGCCTAAATGCCCTAGGTATTTTTTTTTTATTTTTATTTTTTATGATATATAGACTTCACTCTCTCCTAGGATAGATAAACCTTGTCCACAAGGGTCACTCGAATGTGTAATGCTAGCTCATCTATCTACTTCAAAACAAAAACAAAAAGAATACATTATATCAACTAGAAGGCCTGCTGGGTTGCACATCATAGACATCAGCCACAGTATTCATAACTGCAACGGTGGCGATCAACTCAACTATGCCTACACGGTTAATCTGGACCATACACGTCACAGAAATGGTTTTGTGTGTATTATTATGCGACACCCGCTTAATAAAGAGCTTCACATCGATTAAATTTGGTTTTGTGGGTGCCGTGTACATTTAGCTGACTAAACGAGCTTCACTTAGGCAGCCTCTGCTTTTCGTTGACTGGGTTTCCAATCTCTCTCTCCCTCTCTAAAATTTTCTCTCTAATGTCCTCGTTCCCACGAAAAATGCACGTTTAGGGTTTCATTGCATTCATTCCTAGAGAGAAGAAATCTCCGGAAAGAGGTCTAGGTTTTCTTTGCACTCGTTGCTTTTGAAGTCTCACACTGTTTCTAGTCAATACTACAAGGGAAGTTTTCACACCATTACCTAAAAAGCGAGAGAGAACCTGTGAGTTGGATAGAAGGCTGGGTACGGGAAAGAGGACGGCAAGCTGTCTGTTATTCTACGTGCTAATCATCTGGTTTTTGAGGAAAAACTGGGGTATATTTCAGCGGACATGGCCATTTTTGCTGGATTAATGGAAGATTCAAGCTTTCTATCAGTTTTTTCCAGTCAAAACCAGCTTCGTTCCTGACTTTCTTGAGACCCAACAAACTCTCCTGCAAAAAATTGGTATGATTTATGATTTTCTCTCTACTTTACTGGAAAAAGTACTCTGTATTCAGTCTCTCAGTTAATGGAGAATTTGAACTCTTCTAGAGATGGAATCAATCGAAACAATAGACCTAGCGATAGCTTTCTAGGGATTAACAAACAATCCCACAAAATTGGCAAAGGGGTAACACGAAAAAGCCCCATTCATCCTTCAGGCTTTGCAAATTCGAAGCAGCAGCCACCTCAACCCCCGGTCTATAACATTAGCAAGAACGATTTCAGAAACCTAGTCCAACAGCTAACAGGTTCACCTTCTCAAGAAACCCAAGCTCCTGTTCCAATTCAACCTCCAAAACCACCAAGTGTGAGATTGCAAAGGATCAGACCACCTCCATTGAGGCCTCCAATTCACAATCCACAAACCCTAAATCAAAATCACCCCGTTTTCAACAACCCAAATCCAGGATTCCCTGGAAAACCCCTAAACTCGCCATTATTGGCCACCCCATCATTTTCACCATTGCTTCCATTAACACCAGGTGATGCTGTATGGGTCAATAACTTTGCAGAATCCCCTGTCTCTGCTTATATGCGATACCTCATGAACCCTAATTCTGAGCCAGGGGCAAGGCCAAGTGGGTCCATACAAGAATCGTCGGGGTTGCTCCCGACCCCACAAGTGGGGCCCTCACCTAGGTCCCTACCAAGCCCGGGTTTCGTTTTGCCTTCACCCACTTCACAATTTTTCTTGCCTTCACCACTGCCCTTGCCTTCACCCTTTGCTTTGCCATCCCCTAATTCAAGTTTTGCAAATAATGGGGACCCTCGATTCTCTTTTTCAAGCACACCTCAATCAGGGATTCTTGGGCCGGGGCCTGCATCACCGGGGTTCTTGTTACCGCCATCGCCATCTTCGTGGTTTCCTATTCCAAGTCCTAGGTGGAGAAATTTGTAATCTTCTCATGGCTTGGAGGTTTCCTATGGCAAGTAAGATGTGGAGAAATTTGTGATCTTCTTGTAAAATCTCTGTTACTCAGATACCACAAAATCTTGAGTTTTATTTTTCTTCTTTTATTGGGGAAATGGAGCTTTTTGCATTTGTTCCTCTGTTTTTTTTCTCTCTTAATTCTGCAGTTGTGTAGCTTTTTAAGAATTGTTTATTGAGAGGGAGCCTGTGTCAGATAGGTTCCTGTGTCATGGTGCAGAAGAGAGGTTGCAGCTGAGGCATTGTATTCTCTTCCTCAAAGGTGTATAATGTAATCTGTAGCTTTACCTGCTTTTTTCCTTGGTAAATGTTTCCTTCTCTCTAACGTTTTCTTTTTTTGTTCTAATGTATTATGGACTTGGAAACGATTAATGTTATCTTATTGAAGTTCCATCTATGTTCAAAATGCTTGTGATAAATGAAAAGATTTTACATTTGGTAAGATTAGGAGACTCTTATTGGTTTGGGTAGGTTGTATTTTCTGATCTTCTGAAGGAAATGCAAATAATCAGATTGTTAACAATTTGGTTCCACTGTGCTTTTGAGTTCATTCCATACACTTTTTAATGTGATTCTTAGTACTTATAAATTCCATAATATCGTTGTTGCATACATTTCATTTCTCTTGTATAGTGCTTGCACTTGTGTTACAAATTTTATTTGCTCAATCCAAACATACCATATAATCCCTTAACAAGGAAACGACATATCTGATCAGTTGTGCTATATTTTTACACTTGTACTCCAATTTTCACCTAATTTTGATATGGAAATTGATGAGTTGTGCACATTAGGCTCTTAATAGCTTCATTGGACCTTCGTAGGTCATATCTGCATGACCAATTTGTCTTTGTCATATGAAGTAGCCTAATTTGACAGCCTTCCTTTAAGTTGTTAGTTTCATTATTTTGATTGATTATGACAGCTGTAGAGACCTAAGAGTGCCCCATAAACTCCATGCTTCTTGGTTAGTGTGTTAGTGGTTTTGAAACTAAGAATGATTAAGAAAAAATCCGATGATTGTTTAGATTGCATAAGGAATTGCACGTAGAGTGTATTAGAAAGAAACTGATAAATCTCATTTTCGAATGAAACCTCATGATTGTGAGTGTCCAAATAAGAGCTTCTTGTGAGGATGATATTTGGGGGCTAACACTAGTTTTATGGTTTCTTAGTTAATAACCTTTTCAACCCTTGTTTTCTGTTTCAATGATTAAGAAAAAATCCGATGATTCTTTAGATTGCGTAAGAAATTGCACATAGAGTGTATTAGAAAGACACTGATATCATGGAATGTGAATGTCCAAATAAGAGCTTTTTGTGAGGATGATATTTGGGGGCTGCCATTAGTTTTGTGGTTTCTTAGTTAATAACCTTTTCATCTCTTGTTTTCTGTTTGAATGATTGAGAAAAAATCCAATGATTCTTTAGATTGCATAAGGAATTGCACATAGAGTGTATTAGAAAGACACTGGTAAATCTCATTTTTGAGTGAAACCTCATGGATTGTGAATGTCCAAATAAGAGCTTCTTGTGAGGATGATATTTGGGGGCTGCTATTAGTTTTGTGGTTTCTTGGTTAATAACCTTTTCATCCCTTGTTTTCTGTTTGACAACCTTTTTCACCCTTGGATAAATAATAGGAGGAATGACACTTTGTTGGCAGGAGAAGGAACCTGCATGAACGATGGTGGGCTATGTTGTTTAGGAGAGGGAGTGCGTTATGGTGTGCAAGGGAGAGTTTGAGGTCCTGTGTGAGAACAAGGTTGGGAGAAGTTGCTGGGAGAATAGGTGTCGTCCTCATGGAGGTATAAGGGATATTTGTTGCTTCAACATATGGAGTCCTTGGGTGATGGTGAATGATCCATGTAGTTGAGGGTTGGGGCTACCACATAAATCCCCTATAGTGTAGCCAAAAAAAAAAAGAGGATCCATGTAGGGTCAGAAGTGAAAGGAGAAGTTTTGTGAGGAGTGAACTATCACAGTGAGTTTGTTTGGGTGGTGAAGATTGTGGTTAAACCCTACAATGAGGCCTCTTTGACTCACAAAGTGTAACAGAGTAAGATCTATAGCACATTGGATCCTGTGACTTCAGTTGCTATTATTGATGGAAAGGAAAAGCATGATATGGGTAGCACTAATTTTATATGGTTTTGTAGCAAATCAAACATTTTTCATTTCTTATTTTCTTTAGTCTATTTGAATTCTTTAGTTCCATTCATTGTCATCATCAAAGCCTTTTCCCAACTAATTGGGGTCGGCTACACGAATCCTGGTATGCCATTATGCTCTATTAAGGGCCATACCCTCAGTGAGGCCATAAGTTTCTCTATTTTTTCTCACTACTTTCAACCCTGTCCATTTGGGCCTACCCTTACCCTCTTTGAGCCTTCCACTTGAACTAACTCACACCTCCTAACTGGTGATGTATTGGGTCTGCGCCACACATGGCCAACCCACCTAAGTCTGCTTTCTCTCATCTTATCGCCTATTGGTGTCACATATAAATTCTCTCGAATATATTCATTTCGAATTCTATCTCTTATTGTCTTTCCACTCATCCACAATGGAATTCTTTAGTTCCATTATGGATGCTAATTGTGCCCAATGGCAACCTCATGAGTGGGAGGAAATTTGGAGGGAGCGTCTGCTTGTGGTGAAGAGTCTCTGGTATGCGGGGGAATTCATTGCTAAATTGTTTATAAATGATCTTAAGAAGAAAATGTAATTGTGAAGGAGCCAATAGAGAACAGCCTGTTAATTAGTGGGCCTTTGGCCTAACCATGTATCTCATCTCTCTCCTTCAATAGAAAACAACCTGATAATTAGTGGGCCTTTGGCCTAACCATGTATCTCATCTGTCTGCTGTATTTTTTGGTCTTGGCCCCCCATCTCGTGGGCTTATAAGCTTTGTATATTTACTGCATTGCGGACAGTTTAGTAATATAATATCAACCTTTCTTCAAGAAATAAATAAAAGCTAGGCCATTGAGAATAGCATATCTATGTATCAGGGACTGAACTGGTTGTAAAAATAGAGAAGTGATTGCTCTGATTGACCATTATATAAATTAGGCCACTCAATTAAAAATCTAAGTTTATAAAGTATAGTGAAAGAAACAGTTAAAAAAATCAAAACATAAATAGAGGAACACAGAAGAAATGTATTACTGATTAAAACAAAAAAGATCAGGTGTGTTCTTAAAAGTTTTTGAGCCTGGATTGAGTTATTTCTTTTTCATAACTCTTCTTGTCTCGTTCCATTTTAGAATTGAAACATTTCCATTTTGGAATTTCTTTTATATATTGATTCCTTCATTGCATTTTTCTCTTTAGAAAAAGTTATCATTCCACATATTTGAGTTCTCCTTGATTGAATGTGCGGAGGGGTCTTCTAGTCGCCCAGTTTTTTCGTTTTAGATGGTCCTAGTTATCAATGTTTTGGATTTTTTTTTTTTTCAGAAAATTTTAGCCTCTTCAATTGTTCCTTTCATCTTCTCCAATTTTTAGGACCCTGTTTTTATTATTTTCTATTTTCTCTCCCACATGTGCCACGTGTTTTTTGGGCATGTATCTAGGTTTGTTAAGCTTGTCCTACGTCCCTCTTTGTTATTATTAAATGTCTTTGTGATGAATTTCTTCCTTGGAGAGATCCATCATTTCTTCTTTGTTCCAAAATTCACTTATGTGATTTCTGTTTTGTGCTTTCACTTTTTATTGTGGATATCAAATTTGTGTCTTATTTGTTATTTTGGTGGACTTTGAATTCATTGCAGTGCTTGACCACACAGTGTCTTGTTGTCATATGAATAAACATTTACTTTGCTGGTTTTGAACATTTTAGTGTTAATTTTGATTTTTGAATAATGTGTTTCACTCTATGATATAGACCACACTATGGTTAGGAGATCACCCCCCCCCATTTCGCTTGTATTTGTCGATGTTCTCATTGAATTCATGATGATTCTCTCTCTTGGAATCCATATCTTGACCAATTAGAACTGTGGAAAAATCAAGTTTCCTTCTATCAATGTCTGCGAGATTTATTTCAAATAGTTGTTTGCTTAATTATTTGCCAATTTGAAGGCAAATCGATATGAATGATTTTGGATTTAAGAGAGTTTTGAGCGTTCAACTCAGAATATCAAAAGGTGTTTATCGAATTGGCTGTATTTTGGGATTATTCTCGCCTGAATTGGATTGCATCTTGGTTCTTATACCAAGTTGGGAGCATTCAATATTTCGATAAGTATAGAACTCTAGTAAAGCTAAAGCTCTGGTTCTAGTTCAACCCTAGTTATGGTACCTCCTTGATTTTGGTGAAACCCTTTTAACATAGGACTTGGGATCTCCTTGTCTCTAGGTAGCGTTTCTATCACTTTCTGGTATACCTTTTGTAGGCTTCAATCCATCCCTCTAGCTGTCTTCTAGACTTGGTTCCTTTTAGGGCCTTTAATTAATAGATCTGCCAAGTTCTTTGTTGACCTTACATGGTCCACTGAAATTACTTCATCTTAGAATAATTGTCTTGATTGTGCCTCAAGTGAATATGTTTTGGACTCTTGGCTTTCCATCATAATATTTATTCTTCACTTGGTATACCACGACTTCATCACTGTGCGCTGAGACCACAGTAATTAGATCTTGAACTAGTAGTATGTCTACCAACAAGTTTCGTAGCTATTTTGCTTCTCTACTAATGGCTTAGGAAATTATCTCCAATTGTGTTGTGGTTCTTGAGACTCATGTTTGATCCCCCTGCAACAACACCCCCACTATAAGTGAAGATCCATCTACCGGTTGACTTGGATTCTTCATAATCTGATATTGAATTGGCATTGTTGTATCCTTCCAATACAATTAAGGATGTAAACATGTCGGGTCAGATCCAGAGTGGGCCCCAACCCAACAAAGCCAAGGTTGGACTAACATTCGAATCGGACCCGCTTAGGTCTAGGTTGATACGACCCATACCAGCCTATTGGATTGGGTTAGGTCCGGGTCAAACATAAAGAGTAAGTTTTTATATAAAAAATAATGGGTGGCGAAAGGCTCTATCCAGACCTGATCCTACCTGATTAGGTCTTGGTTGGACCGACCTGACCCATCTCTTGGGTCCATGCTTTTGAACCTGAGCCCAACTTGCCGGGTCTAGAAGTTGGGCTTGAACTCGGATCTGCTCGATTTGACCATATTGACAACCTTACATACAACTTTTCCTCTACCTAATTTGTGTCATAGTCCATCCTCCTTTAAGATATCTCAAGAATCTATTGCTTGGGGGTATTTTTGTATCAGAGTACCCAACTCTAGTTTTGGCAAATATGGAGTATGAAACTAGATTATATAGTGGCAATGTGCACCTGAAAACATGCATAAAACCCAAGGGCGGGTATCCGGGCCTCATATTCCTCAAAAAACTTGTAAAAAGTAGTGTAGATGGTGGTTCTCAATTTAGGACAGCCCACCAATTGCAAAAGCATGGTCGCTCACTCCGACAGGAATTCGGTAGCATATAAATTAGGAAATTGCTAAAATTATGGAAAATGGTGAAAATGCCCTCAAACGTGTGCATATCAAGGCCAATCTTGGAGGATTGTCATCTTAGGTGATGGATAACCTTTCAAATAAAAGCCATGAGTGCTGCACTTAGTTACGACCCATAATGATTGGAGTACTACTAAAGGAACATAGTTAAATCAAATGAAAGCGGATGCAGATGTTTCTCAAATTGAGATTAAATCTAATCAAATATGCCCTCAAGATATCCCCCAATAATCAGGCCATTATGATGCCAGATGGTTGAGATAGAGTCAAAGCAAATTTGGGAGTATAGTCCAAAGTCTACCGAGCACAGGAAAAGTGGCAAACTCACAAAGGAGTGCCAATGATTAGCACCCATTTGGTCTGAAACTCCCGAGAATGGTAACAAGTTGCTTAAAACCCTTAATTTTAAAATTTAGTATCAATCACTGTTTGATGGCATTTACTAAAAGTTTGAGGTAGTATGCTACTCAAAAGTTGAACTTGAATTACTATTCATTTGTGGGTTTAATACTGCAAAATGACCTAAATACGCAATTGTTTGGAGGCAATAACCCCCAAACCCCATGGAGAAATGGTTTGGGCTTTGGATATGTCGTTTCTTGCTTTGAGGTCTTTCCAACAGGGTATATATTGTGGGGGTTTCTTTGCCGGATCATGGTTAATTTCTAGAGAGAAGTTGAGGTGATCGCCACTTTATGCAGTTTGTAAGTTTCACGACCTCTGGTCAGTTTTCTTGTGATTTCTTCTAATCTAGGAGGAGTTTCGTGATGAAACTTGATTCTACGAACTCTTGGCTTGACTTTCTTTTTATACATAGAGGATAAGCCAGATCAACTTGAAGTTGGAGGACGATTTTGAGGATGATTTGTGGCTAATTTCTTGAATGTTGCTGAAAATCATATTTCATATACAATAAATGACTATGACTCTTCCAATACTTGGATTTTTTGGGTGATATTTGAGGCAAAATGTTTTCAGAATCTTCCTCTAGGATTCTATGGATAAGAAGAATTTGATGGAAAAACGGCGAAATTACAGGAAGAAAGTGTATTAAATTCATGAAGTTGTTGATTTTTGGGTATCTTTTCGCAAAAAAATGAAATTTGTTGTAAAACAATCTTTAGGCAATTGTCCGATTTCGTGAAGTCGAATCGCTCATTTGCTGGTGAAAAACGAAGGAATAAAGGCCCAAGGTGATCGGTATGGGTGAAACAAGCTTTCCAAAGGCAGATTTTGATATTTTCATCAATTTGACCTTAACAAAATTGCCATTTCTTAAAGTGATGGGATGAATAATTGATTTTTCACCCATGTCTTCCCTTAGAAGTTAATTTTCCACCTTAGTTTCAAGCCCCAACTATAAATCACCCAACCCAAGTTCATTTTTAAAAATTGGAGATCATTTGCTATGTTAGAAGTGTAGAAAATTCTTGTGAGAGAGAGCTTGTTAGAGAGAAACTCTAACCTAGAAGCTAGAGAGAGAAACTCCCTTAGTGAGAGAGAACAAACTAGCAAGCCCTCGCGTTACCTCTAGGCTTCCATATTCTAGAGAGAAACTTCAACCCCATCCAAACCCTAGCAAGCTATACCTCATTTTGACATGGAAATAACAAAGAGAGACAGTTGAACCATCGGGGTATCAGCTGACATGATATAAGATGGGTAGTCCATGGGAATCAATCAAATCATGGAGATTATGGCCTCAAACCAATTTATAACATGTTTCTTAGCTTAGTTGAAAGTTTGTATTTTTTATTTTATTGTGTTTGCTTTTTATTTTGGAGTCATTTATATTATCACACATGCACACGAAAATTGGACATTGGGGGAGTATGTGGGTGGAAAATCCACTTTCTGTCATGTCAATTTGAGAAAGGGCAATTTTGTTGAGGTTAAATTGATTTTAAAATATTAAGATATATTTTTTTGGAGTAAAGTTAACTTTTGTATTGCTTTGGAGTGTTGGAGAACAGAAGAGGGATCCGAGAGTACCCACAAGTCGGGTCTCTCGGTCAAAAAATCGGTCAAAAGACCCTATACAAAAAATTGGGGCTTATAGACTTACCCGATTACAATAGGTATACTAGGTGGTACAAAAAATATCAAGATATGCGATTGAAAAAGCGTAGTTTCACCTATACCCATCACATCAAACCTTTATTTCTTCATTTTTCGCTGGCATCGGGCGATCTAGCTCCATAAATCATAGTCAATATTGCCTAATAATTATTTTGCAGCAAATATCTTCCAAAAACTCCAAGATTTGAGAGAGTTATGGATGGTCTTGTGGAGAAATATAAAAAAAATCGGCAATTTCATGATTTTTATACACTTTTTTTGGTCCTTTTTTTTTTTGGGTCGGATTCTTCTTATTTTGGTTCTATAGAATCGTAGAGGATGACTTTGGAAATGTTTTACCTCAAATATCACCCAAAAATTTAATGTATTGGATGAGTTGTGGGTCTTTTATTGTGTGTGAAACATGATTTTTTCGTAGCATTCAAGAATTTAGTCACAAATTGGGCCTCAAAATCGTCCACTCCCTATCTTCGAGTTCATTGTGGCTTATCACTATGTATAAAAAAAAATGTTAAAGTCAAGAGCAAGGTTTCAAAAAACGCTAGGCGGGCGCCCAGAACCTCGGGTGCCCTGCGGTGCAAATTCTTAGTTTTTTTTATATATTTGCTATCCAATTGTACATATATGCATATATTTGTGTCAAAATTTGTAATTTATTCCATTTGAAATTGAAAATATCGCAAGTTCGTAACATACTTTTTTATATAAAAACATATCACATGTCGCAGCCTCTCAGGTAATCAGGTTGAGAATAAACTTATTCAAAATTTCGAACCATACAAAACATTTAAAAGTCTAATAGGCTATTGAAAGGTTTCCAACTCATATTCTCCTTATTCCATATCCATAAAATAAACATATCCAAGTCTCCAACTCTCCTAAGTTATCAACAAACTGACTTCCAAAACTATAAAAAAACCAGTAAACCACACAACGAAATAGTCTAAAAAGGCAAAAAAATTATAAACCACATAACTAAATAAAAATCGTTCCAACTCCAAATGTCTAAACCCCGAACCAAGATGCTGCAATAAAGTATTAAAGTTACTTAAAAAAAAGAGAGAAGACAATTAAGATATCAATAAGAATCAGAATCATCATCTTCATTGCTTTCATCTGCATCAGAATTGAGGCCGTCATCATCAGAATCATCACCCTCTTCAACATATTCCTCTTCTTTCAGAGATTTTTCTGAATCTGCCTACTCTTCCTCTATCTCCTTCCGTGAAGTACCAGCAGAAGAAGTTGCTCGAGTGGCCCTCCTAGGATTAGTAGCTTGCCTTGAAGCCTCATCGACCATTTCCTATGTCAAACCCTCCCCACGGAAGACCTCATCAGTACTAGGGTCACTAACTAGCCAATCTGAAGCATTCTCCATGTCTTTCGAAGAGAAAGGGTCATTCTTTGGCTAATTTTTTTTCTCCTTGAGCCTTTGATTCTTTCTAACAAAAACCAAGTCATTGAGCTTCCTTTGCTCAAGCCTATTTCTTCTCTTTGTATGCACCTATAAGGAAAAATAATGCATAAGTAACTACTATAGGTCTATAATTGTCTTACCTTTTATGAATCTATATTACAAAATGAACTTATAAACAAAAAAAGCATCTAAAATTGTAAAATAGTAAAATACCATCTCAAATGAACTCCAATTGTGCTCACAACCAAAAGAGGTAGTTGTCAAACTCAAGATCCGCATAGCCATCTTCTAGAGGTTTGGAGTGCTACTCCCATGTTATCTCCACCATTGGGCTGCAATATGTGGGCAACCTTTATAATTAATTTAGGTATTTAACATTATTAGAAGTTGAAAGAAAATTATAAATTTATATTTTATAAAACAAAATTACATAAGTCAAAAGAATATTACCTGGTTCGTCTTTGTTTTTCAGCCTTAATGCCATATCTTTCCCAAATGACATCAAAGAACACTTGTATGAAATTAGCTCTTAAGTTGATATCTTATCTTAGATATTGGGATCAGGAACTAATTTCTCAAGGCACTCATTAGAACCATCCATAATTACCCCTTTTGACTCAATATTTGCATCTGCATAAAAGAATTTGGGGTTTAAGTAGTACTTCGCTGCATGCAATGGTCTATGGAGCTGCCTATCCCATTTGTCATCTATAATCTCTCGAATTGGGGCATACTTCGCTGTATCATTGCCCAAATTCTCTGCAATCTCATTCTTAGCCTTTTCCATTGCATCATATATAAAGCCCATGGAGGGCTTATCAGCATCAACCAAGCGCAAGACCTTTACCAAGGGAAGAAATACTAATATCGCATGCTTCACCCCACGCCAAAATCTTTCGAAAGAATAATATCTCGTGTCTTCTTTCCCTTGGTATTTCTAGACCACTTACACCTACTCCACTCCTCTGAAGCAAATATTGACCTTAATGAGATCCTCCTTTTATACATGCTTTGTAGACTAAGGTAGGCAGTGACAAATCTAGTGACCCCAGGCTTCACTAGCTCTCTCTTTTCTGTAAACTTGCGCATCATGCTAAAGGTAAGTATGTGACTGTATATGAAGATTGTAACATCCTTAGCTTTATAAATAATTCCTTTAATAGGAGGCAATTCACCAATTGCCTCAAGCATAAGATCTACGCAATGTGCAGCGCTAGGAGTCCAAATATGTGAGGCCTCTTTTGTCGAAGCAAATGACCTGCAGCTAGATTGGGAGCAGCATTATCTGTGACCACTTGAATTACAAGTTCCTCTCCAATCTCCTCAATGCCTTATCAATGAAAGAAAATATATAATGCGCATCATGAACATCATTGGAAGCATCGATTGAGCGCAAAAAAACTGTACCCGTGGGATAATTTACTAATAAATTTATGTTACTCCTCCTCCTATCCCTCCACATATCTGTCATGAAAGAAACCCCAAATTTAGCCCATCCCTCTTTATGAGTATTGAGATATTCATTAGTGTACTCGACTTCTTTCTTCAATAGTGGCTCTCCAATCTCATAAGGAGTTGGAGCTTTCAAACCTGACCGAAATTGCCCCATTGCTTCCAATATTGTATGGAAGCTATTCAAGCGAGCAGTGTTAAAAGAAGTGGGTAAAACCACCGGACAATATATTGAATCACCCTGGCTCTATCTTCCTTTTTAAACCTACTTTCAATTGTCACTTGTTTTGTCCCCTTTCCTTTGCCTTTCTCAATTACTGTCTCAGGGCTAGATGTAAAAAAACTATCTGTACGCCCTCTAGTACGAGCCTTCTTAGACCCAAAAGCCCCCGTGGTCTTAGAGCTCTAAGTACCAACCATGGCTATCTCTTCTTCCCCCTCTTCATCATCCTCTTTTTCAGTTTCAATATTATCATAAAAAATATGAACCCCTGACTTTAATTATGCTATATTCTTGTTTTTGTAACTTTTTAACTCTTTTCAGCTTCAATGCACTTCAAAATTTCTTTCTTTACAAGATCTGGGACTTTCTTACATGGGGCGACATCACCTCTAATACGGCAAGATGTTTCTTAAATCTATTTATGCCGACATTAGAAACATGTCCACAAAAATTGCACATAATTTTATTTGTCATTCTTATCTGGGTTGACACAATATTTCCATCCCGGATCTCCACCCCTAGTAGACCCCGCAGAAGACATGTCAAATTGAAAAAATAAGACTCAAATAAAAATTGCATACTGACTTTTTCTACCCAGTCTCTGATCTTCGATGTTGGTTATCTCAATCGAGCTATGAATCAACTCAATAGTCTTCTAATACCACCAATAACACCCTAAAAATAATTTCAATCGGAAAAACAAACTTTTTCAATCCACAAGAAGTACATTCGATTCTCAGCAATTGCTTTAGATTCTCATAAATAAGTTTAAGATTGAGGGTTTCTTGTTTTTTTTCAGTTTGGGGTTGAAAAATAAACCCCTAAACTTCTTTTATACAAATTTTGGGGTCAAAATGACCCCCTTTGCCCTTTTGGGCGACGGTTACAAAAAACCAATCATAAACTGTGCTGGACGCCCGCTCAAGTACAGCCGCCCGTGTTGGGGTGCCCAAGTCGAGGCGTGCGAAAAATTTTTTTGGGCCCCTAGGCGCGGGGCGGACCTTTTTTTTAAACATTGGTCAAGCGCATGTAGAACCAAGTTTCTAAAAAATCATTGATTTAGTCCATTTTGCAGTATTCCCACCAATGAGTAATAACACAAGTTTAACTTTTGAGTGGAATGGTATACACTCATACTTAAAATAAATGCCATCAAACAATGTCAAATTGGCACTAAATTTTATAGTTGAGGGTTTTGAACATTTTGCTACCTTTCTTGAGAGTTTCGGACCGATCGGGTTCTAAATCTCAGGTGCTCCTTTGTTATTTTGCCAATATTTCTGTGCTCCACATGCTATGCACTATATTTTCAAAATTATTTTATTGCACCTCAACCATTTGTAATGGCATGATTATTGGGGGGTAACTTTGGGGTATATGTATCAAGATTAGATTTAAGCTCAGTTTGATATCTATTTGCATCTATTTTATCTGCTTTGACCATGCTCCTTTATTAGCCATTTGATTATTAGATCTTGGTTGTAACCAACCACAAATCTCATGGCTTTTATATGTGAGGTCCTTCACCACCCAAAATGAGGATACTCCAAGATTGGCCTTGATATGCACTTGTTTGGGGCTCTTCACCATCTTTCATAATTCTGGTAGTTTTATGGTGACTTGGTGTATATATTATCGGATTTTTGTAGAAATGGGCGACCCTACGCTTTCGTATTTGGTGGCATCCTGAATTGGGAACCACCATCTACCTTATCTGTTAAGGGCATTTCGGGGAGGATGAGGCCCAAATACCTGCCCTTTGGTTTTCAGCTTGTTTTTTGATGCATGTTGCCACTATATAATCATGTTCTTCCATTTTGTCGAAACTGTTGTTGATTACACTTATACAAAAATACCCCCCAACAAATTGCGCTCCCTGCCTCGCCCCGCACAAAGCGCGAATGTGTCACATTTGGTTGATGCAAAAAATGGGGCATTCGGGACACCATTCCCGAAGGCCAATTAAAGACATTTCCCAAAAAATAGAGCAAGATGTATCAATCCCCATATTGACTCCATTAAGGACATGTCTCCAAGATGTCAAAGCAAGGTGGTTGGGTCCGTTAAGGGCCTTTGAGGGACATATTTCATGCTCAGGCCACGTGTTTAAATGTGATTCTCCCATGGCAGGCGAGGGTCTAGTTTCAAAGACCAACTTTGCTATGAGCATTCTGGGCGCATTTATTTGGGGCCCATTGATGGATGTGGCGAGAAAAACTTTCAAACAAGGCCCCACATTGATTGATTGTTCAATTGCCCTTGCAGAGAACATGGTTTTCACCATTCCTCGATTTTTATTTTGGCACTTTTACACGTGGTTTTACATCATATCTGCTCTTCTTTCCATTTTACCGTTCGGATTTTCACAATGCCCAATTTGGGCCCAAAGTGTTGTATAAGGTCGTGTGGTATGGACCAAAAACATGGTGGATTGCAGCTGTGACAATGTGTGCCGCCCAAAGTTGTAATCCACTGGGAAAATGTGGGATTGCGTTGCCCTTAACACGGTCCACTGGGGAAGATGGCAGGGGTGTGCCCATGGTTTGCATCCTTGTAGTTGAGGCTAGGATGTCACTGGAGATGTCACGCCTTGGGGGTGGGTAATGGGCAACTGCGGATATGGGTTGGTTTTAGGGTCTCCACCTCTGTTAGACCGAGATAAAGAGCTTTTAAAGGGCTTGCTTCACCAATTTGGACCAAGAGGGGGGGTAGTGTTTGGTCCTTCGCCATTTTGGACCGATTGGGGGTGCTTTTGAGGTCTTCATCTATGTTGGACTTAGAAAGTCTTTTAGCCTCTTCACTCCCATGGGACGATATAGGGGGCCTTTTAATGTCGCGGTCTTTATTGAACAAAGTCATGTAGCTTTTTATGTCATCAGTTGACTTAGACGTGAATGGAATATGAGCCCTCAAGAGAAAGCTGTTATAGTTGTCATTCATCTTGGACTGTGAGAGGTTTTTAACGTCTTCATGCTCATGGGATGGAGAGGGGGTAAGTTTTGGGTCATTACCCATATTGGACTGAGATGAGGAAATATGAGCCCTTGGGGACTAAAGGCATTTCAATCTCAAGCCTTAAAGGAATCCGAGAAATGGTTTCCTTTACGAAGTTCATAAAATGTAATATTAGATTTCAAATATGCTATTCTTTTTAAGATGAAGCACGTAGACGATAAGGTTTCTTCCCACATATAACTAAGGAGGTTTGAAATGATGAGCATGACATTGTGCAATTTTTCCTTTTGGCCAAGTTATTATGTTCTGGTGTGTATGAGGTCTTTACTTGGTGAATAATTTTTGCAAAACTTACTGGAGTTAGTAGAACAATATTTCATCACCTTGTCACTTCTGAATTTTCAAATTCAATTGGTTTTCAACTTTAGTTTTTCAAATCTTGATTTTCTCAAATACTTCATCTTTGTTTCTTACTCAATAAACGTATGCGTATCTCGAGAAATCATCTATAAAAGTGAGATGATCATTTTCCACCCCATGGTTGTACATATATTAGATCACAACTTCGGGGACGTAATACCCATTAGAAAGCGTGAGTGCATCTTCGAATGTGAAGTTTAGTTCAACTGTCCCCTTACCAACTCCTTTAGACTGAGGAGGAACTGCTCGTGTGAAGGACACAATACTATCCCCCACCATTTTGTTTGTCCAATACATGTTCTTATTGTTAGGTACATGTTTGGTAGCACCAGAGTCTACCACCAATCAATCATGCCCCTTACTGTGTTTACAACAGAACGCAACAACACAGGTTTCTTGAGTCTTCTGAAGCCTGTAGAATTTCTTTAGTGACATCTTTCCAATGACAAAATCCTGGCTCATAACAGTAAACAGTTTCCACCAAAAAATAAAATAAAATAAAACGACAAAATCCTGGCTTATAACCTTAAGCAATATACTTGTCACCATCTCCTATTTCAATTCAATACTTTGAAATGATTGATAATTTGTAGGTTATCATTTTGTTTAAAAGCGGTTCGATGATGTTTCTCCTTAGTTGGAATCAATTTTTGTAGATCTGGGGTTGTACATGAACTAGGGTTGTACGAGAGTCGGGGTCGTCCCAGGACAAGGGCTGTAATTGCACCAGAGCTATAGATTTGCTAGAGCTAATTTTTCTTTCTTCTGCCACGAACTTGGGAGCACGAGATGGTTTTGCTTTCTTCGAGTATTGAATGCCCCCAACTTGGTACAATAACCAATATGCAATCAGGTTTGGGTGAGCATAGTCCTATGATACAACCAGTTTATCAGACACGTTTATCGATTCAAAGTAGCATACTCAAAAACTATTCAAATATAAACTTTTCTTACAAATTTGCCTTCAAATTGGTTGGGAATTGAATAAATATTGATTTGAAACAAATCTCGCTGAGATCAATGTATTGAAACTTGATTTTCAGAGAGTTTTATTAGTCGAGATACGAAGTCAAGGCGAGAGAAAACCATTGGAAATTCAAAGAGAAATGTTAGCCAAAACAAGAGAAATGGCAGTGTTTAAATATGGATATGGAGGAGAGCAGGTCACCTCCATAATGACATCTGGCTAACACGTATAATGCATGTTGCTATGGATATATACACATCTAAGAGAAAAAGACGCATGTGTAGTCCAAGCGCTCCTCACTTCAACAATGTGGTTTATATAATGGTTCCATGACCATGGTGCGGTCATTACCATGGTTCCTTGCCCACAATGTGATCCATATTATGGTCCTGATACCGCATAGTGAACCAAAGTACCAAAATAAATCCTAAATTCTAAATTTCTTTTTAAACACAATCCAAAATTATCAAAACTGCAATGAATTGCAAGGTTGAACTACGCTCTTAATAAATTCCATTTACTTAGATAATTTAACAGTTAGGCTAGGGTGTTGAGCTAAAGGGTACCCTTTGTGAATTTGCTTACATGAGTGTGGAAGTTGAGGCCGCCTCCGGTGGCAATTGGGCATTCTCTAGTTTGCTCATGAAAACCAGGAATTGGCGCCAGGCCTTAATTGGACAAGCCTTGGAAAACCATAGCTTCCCTAAAGACAATGTTTGGTGTGTGGGAGGCTTACTTGTAATGGACATATTTCAATGTTTGTCCTTTTGCTATCTTAAAAAGCATTCTATACAACTTAATTCAAATTGTTTTGAAACAGGTGGGGATTGTTAAATTTGGATACTGTGTTTTAAAACAACTTAGGAATTTGGGATTTCTTTTTGGGCAGTTTTGTTAATTTGGTTCACTCTACATTATGGACCACAAGGTGGTCACATGACCATTATATGGACTTTCTCTCCTCGACTCCATATCTTGGCCAATTAAAATTATCTGAAAACCAAGTTTTGTTATATGTATTTCAGTGATATTTGTTTCAAATTGATTTTTGTTCAATTCTCAATGGATTTGAAGACAAATCAACATGAATATCTTACGTTAGAAGAGTTTATGAACGTGTAAGTGCAACTCATTATCTCGAAAGGTGTCTCACCAAGCTGGCTTTGTCCTGATGTATGCTTTCCTGAACTTGATTGAATCTTGGTGCTTATACCAAGCCGGGGCATCTGCTTCGATGAAAGTGAAGCCATTTCATGCTCTCAAATTCACTGTAAAAATGAGCTCCGATGCAAATACAACCCTGATTCTAATGCTACCCTAGTTTTGGGACAACCCCGGTTTTGTTACTGCCCCGATTCTAAGAAAATTGACCTCAACGAAGGGTAAAGTTTGCTGATCCAATTTCAGATGAAAAAATCCCACACAGAGTCAACATTCAGCCACTTGGTCTTTGCCATGTCTCAACCAGTAGTTCTAAGTGATCCTGCTTGTGGTGTTTCTATAGGCCACATCCAATGTTCTTCATACAGAATAAAATTTGGGCCTCAAGGCACCATAAATTTGGTCATATAATTTTTATGCTTCTCATCTTCTTAACCACCATTACTCAACAGCTAGCCAAGCTGGTGGGGTATTGAATAAACAATGTATCTTTCCGGTCCCTTTCCACTAGCCTACTAATAAGGCCAACAATCATGTTGCAACAATGCTTTTCATGGTTTTTTTTTTGGGTAGTTGCTTCACATCTTCTTGAATTAATTGTTTATCAAGTTTCGGAATTTTTTTTGTAAAGAAGCTGTGTTGCGAAATAATGCAGACAGCTTTCCAAAAGCAAAACGTTCACCCAGCTGTCCGTTTGGAGGGATTGAAAGCTTAATCAAATATCTCTACGAGATCTATGACCCTTATCTCTATGGTTTTCCTTTTAAATCAGAAGATCTGAGCCATGGTTCAAAGCCTGTTGGAGAAATCAATGATAGATTTTATTTTCCCAAGTGTGTGAGGCTTCTTTCTTTTGTTTATTGAATCCTAGAAACCATAAGGTAGGAACCTAGGCTATCTTTTAGGAGATTGTAAGCTCCATGAGTTAAAAAGTTGGGAGTCTTGATTAGTGAGTTGTTTGTTCGCCAGTTAGTTTCTAAATTTTTTATGAGTCCACAAAGAGTCATGCCATGTTTTATAAGAGTCTGATAATCCTAAACTATAAAGGAACTAGTTACTTAATTTTGAAAGAATCTTGAATACTAAGAATTGTATGAAAGTAGAGATAGTTTGAGTCCCAAGTTAGGTCAAACAAAAGATTTGGACATCTATAAATACCCATGTGGGCCTATGAGCAGATGAATTTGAGTAATAAGATTCTGGGTTTCAATTGTTGTGGGAGGCCACTTCGAGAGTAAAGAATCCTCAGTTCATTTTGTAGAAAGATTGATACTACACCTCTTGCCTAGGGTTGGTAGATGGTCTCCAAATAAAAGATTGAGCCCCTCTTCTTCTTTTGGTGCGAAATTCCCCGAAATCCTAGCTTGTGGTCTGGAGGTTCGCCCCATACATGCTTGGTTCCTTTTCGTTTTTTTTTGGAGAAATGGTTGACTAGCTGGGTTCCTTTTTTACGCCTCTTGTGTAGCAGATCCCTGTCTAAGATTCTGCACAACCCACTTTGTCAACCATTCAAAACCTTCTATCACACCTCACTGTAAAAACTAGATCAATAGCTGACCCTAACCAATAGCTAACCCTAATCATTATCCTAACCCCATAGACTTAACCCTAGTTTAAACCCTAGATTTCTTTTGCAACCATCATCATACCTTACTGGCCTAAGTTTCAATAAGGAAATCCTATCCTAAAACCCATAAGCCATAATTATTGCCCTAATCATAACAAACCCTTTTCCATAGATGTAGCCCAAGATCTTCTTTAATGTGTTATCATCAACTCCTTAATGTTTCAGAGGACCTAAAAAATTCTAAAACTCTGCTCTCCCAATCTTTATAGGAGAACCAAAAACCCTTTCAGAATTCCTAAATCCTAACATAATTAGAATTCCGATACCTCTACCTTTTATTTCTATGCCCAGCCTGCGTGTCCTACTTGTATAGGAGCCAAGCTCGCTTTGTCTACATCTCAAAACACTTGGGCTTTTCATTTCTCTCTAGCAACTAAGAAACACTCCTTGCTTTAAATTGGTCTACTGTACATGTGATGTCCTGCTCTTGCTCCAAGGATAGTGCTAATGATTATGTTAACTCTCATTGATGGTTACTTACACAGATGTATTGTTTACGAACATGAATCTGATGTTAGCCAAGTTTTCATAACTTCTATAGGCAAAATTTTTGATACTCTGTGAGATAGGAAAAATGAATTTCTGTGTTCCTCATCCAAACCCAGGTTCAAATTGATTGCTTGTTTATAAAAGCTATGACTTGCATTTGGAATCAGTTTTGTTTTATAAACTGCCTTTTCTTGATTGACTTATTTAATGTGCCTATATGAGGGGTTTAGCATAGAGATACATACACGTTATTATGTTTACGAGTACTTCTATCCAATAGAGCACACTTACTTCACTTTTAATATAATATGGAGAAACATAGCGATTGGGATTTCACGATGGCATGGTACCCAATAGTTCTTTCAAAGTGCTTTTCTGTTTGTAGATAGTGCTATTGGAGACTGTTGATGAAGGTTTGGTAAGAGGGTTTTTTGCCTAGCTATGAGAAGAGTAGGACGCATACCAATATACAATCCTGTAATGCAATAACGCCTCAGAGGAAGATGTGAGAGCCACTCGAGAGGGTTGCTTGGAATATGAGATAATGAAAGTACGAGGTGCTGGATGGTTTACAATAATTGAGAGGCCAAGAGGAGTTGGAAAATGTGTTTTTATGCCACATGAATGATGTGAAAGGAGAGGTAGGAGGGTGTTTGAGCAAGGGAGGTTTTGGAGGGATTTGTTGCTCAAAGTTGACTCTTTCATTGAATTGTTATTTATTTCATTTCAGTTGAACTTCAGGAAGTTTTACAAAGCAATAATGGAGTACATAAAGTTCCATGAGCAGCACTTTTAGTTGTGATTGACATCACACTGTTCTCTCTTTATATGGGTGTAAAAAGATGTGGAATTGCATAATGAAACTCGGAAAATAAATAGGCAAAAAGATAGCCTAATATTTGGGGGTGATAAGCATCGACTTGAACTGGGAATCACTTAAAATGTCAGGGTGAATCATGGTGGATAGAGCAGCAGCGTATGATATACCATCTGCTGATGTTTATTTGTACATTGCCATTTATATCTTGGTAATTAGGTGAATGCCTTTTTTAACCATAGAAAGAAAAGGTGAATGCTCTTTAATCAGTTCGGAGCTCCTAGAGAAATCTTTCTTACAGCTTGATTCAATAAAGTGCCAGCAACTGCTGAATTCAAGGTCTAATTGGTCATTGGAGCTTCTATTGAGAGGGGGTACTGAAACTATCAACTGTCATAACTCCAAAAGGGGTACTGAGACTATCAACTGTCTTAACTTCAAAAGTTATGAAAGAAGGTGTACTGAAACTTTCTAACTGTCGTAACTTTAGAAGCGATGACAGAAGGGGTACTGAAACTATGAACTGCTATAACAAATTGTAAGCTCATTTTTTATGGTATAATTCCTTGCAATTTGATAGTATTTTACTGAGCATTATACCCACTGCCATTAATTTAAACCATCTATGTGTATGCCCTCATTTATATATTTAATTCTATGTTAATAACTTGTAGCTTGCGTCGGCTTTTGCTTCATTGTGCATCATCACAGGGGGTTTCTCTCTAAAAGGAGCTTATGCCTCTGTGTCTCATTAGAGAAAATCAGTATAGGTGGCACTTTCTAGTTGCATTCTCTGCTCTCATTAGATGGTGAGGTTCGTATCCCTCTCTCCCTCTCTCTCACACAAAAGACTTGAGGCCTTCGCTTCCAAGTTATCTGCTTCTCTAGTTTTCTTGTATTGATTTTTCTATTTGTCGGTGTTTCCTTTTATTATTAATCTTTGTGTAATTGTTAATCTTTTTTTTTTAAAATGTTTAGTTGTTAATATTTGTATGGTTGTTTGTCTTTTTTTTGTAGGCCGATTCTTTATCTTAAAGATCTTTTGTATTGAATGATGCATCCGGCTTTTAAATCTCGTTCTATTTGTGCACGAAGACTCTGCATCAAATTATTCATTATGCATTCTAGGATTTCATTCAGATTTCATTTCTCAATTTTGGATGGGTTAAGGCGCCTGCCCACCCACCACACACCTCAAAAAAAAAGAAAAAAAAAAACCTCTCTTTTCTGTTTCCAATTGCCCTTTCTTTTCTTTTTTTGTTTTGTTCTTATCTCTTTTTTTGTTTATTAAGTATTATTTTTAGTGAATGGTTCATACTTTATTTTTAGAAATGAATTGCATCTCTCACAATCCTAGGCCTCTTCTACGTCTCAAGTCGGTCTAGCACTCCCTACTTCCTACTTTTCAATTATCGAGGTCAGCAAACCGAGCATGAGTCTTAATTTCTCTGATCTGCAAGCCCAAGTTATCAGAGGTTGCATTGTCCCCACTTATCAGAGGATGCATTGTCCCCACAGATCTTTATGCACAAATTTTACTTCTCTTTTGCGTTAAGGCACATAAACCATGGACCACTCTCTTTTTCTTCTGTTTCCTTCACGAGGTCAGTGGTCATGTGCATTTAACACCAAACAACAAAAAAGAAAAAGGGACAAGACAGAGAGAGTGTTGGGTGTCTGAGATGGTTACAGCCTTCACTGAATTTATGATGTTTCTGTTTCTGTTTTAGTTTTTTGTTTCGTTCATTTCTCACCCTTTTCTTTCTCCTCTTTTTTTTTTTTAAAAAAAACACATAAATGAGTGAAGATGTGTATAAAATTGTTCGCACGACTTTATGTTAATGTTGGGAACCAGCCTTTGAAATGAAAGTAGCATTCATTGATCAACTACTTAGATTTAATAGGGGGAGGTGATAAGGGTAAATGCTCTATCTATCTTGGCTGGCCTCTTGCTGGGTCTCAGGACTAGATAAAAGTAAAGAAGAGGGTTGTGTTACATAGGCAGTCAGTGTAAATTTTGCCTCAACTCTTTATGAATCATGAACTTACGGTATTGACTGAGAGTATGGTTCTTGATATGATAGGATGACAGAACATGATTTGTGTGGTTGATTTTAATAGTTGGGAAAAAGTTCCAATGATGATGATGATGTAATAAGGGTAAAAAGAAGGAAAAAACTAATAGAAGATGACGACCTTATACGTTGAAGCAAGGTGTATTTTAAAGATCTAGTTAAAAAGTTTGTTGTAATGTTGGAAAATCCTACAATTGATCATTCCATGTGACCCCACCCACGTAGAGTATATGTGCCCTTATGCTTTCAGCCGTCAGATTTAAGTAGGTGTTTAGGTGGGCTGAGTTACAATGTCACGTATATGTGCCCTTATGCTTTCAGCCGTCAGATTTAAGTAGATGTTTAGGTGGACTGAGTTACAATGTCACAAATTGGCTTTTGAACATCAAATATTGATTTGATAGCTCATAGCATTTTATTTTTAGTATGTATTCTATAAATCATTTTGCAGTGAAATTTGGGGATGCATACATATGACAAGGGCGTACATGAATATTCTTGAAACTTTGTTTTGAGGCATTTTCATCATTTATTTTCATGAAAATTGTTTTTAAATTTTTTTGCTGATGGTGCCCCAATAAAATGGGATGCTCCAAATTTCACTAAAAAATGTTTTGGAGAAAAAAATTAAAAATCATATAGTATTTGGTGTGACATTGTGACATGATCAATCGTATTCGTCCATTCAAATCGAACGACTGAGAAGTGGGTCCCATAATTTATATGCGAGTAGGGTTACATCAAAAGCTTTCTATGAGATAAATGGATATAAAAAAGGGGATTTCAAGTCCTAACAATTATGCATATTGTAACACATCATCGAGACCATCAATTTTCAAAATTTCAATGTTCATAGTTTTTTTCTTTGAATGCTTACAAAGTGTTTATAGTTTTTCTGAACTGTAACCTTATTGGAGTTTTAAATCACATAATAAGGGTAAAAATATATATTAGTCATCGCAACGGTTTTGGACACCAAAACGACATATTAACGATATGCTTTACATTGATTATTAATGATTTAAGCTTTCTATGTCACCCCACCTTCACATCTGAGGAAATGGTTAAGATGGTTTGAGTCACAATGCCCCAAGTTAGCTTTTAACTTTTGGTTTTTAATCAGACGGCTCATAGTTTTTTATTTTTAATTTTTATTCTACAAATTATTTTGAAACAAAATTTGAGGCATGTATAGATCTGACATGGGTGCACATGATAAAAATAATAAAACAATATTTCTGGTGATAAAAATTACCAGAGTACTCATGAAAATTGTAGAGGCATTTTGATCATTTATTTTTATAAAAAATATTTGTTTTTCATTTTTTCCAGGTTTACCCTAATTTTATGATGAGATGCCCAACATTTCATCCAAAAATATTTTGTAGAAAACAAATAAAACAGTGTTTGGGGTGACATTGTGGTATGAACAATCGTAGCCATTCATTCTGAATCAAACTGTTAAACAAGTGAGGTCACATATTAATTATATGTTGTTGGGTGACATAGAAACATTTCCCTTGCGTGAACCCATTGGAAAATAATGGCAGCAAAATCATTTTAAACCTTGAAGCGTAAAGATTATATGTCGTGCATTCACTTGGTGGAAACTTCTAACTTTTAGGACCTCAAGTTTTGCCATACGACTTAGCCTTCTAACTGACGAACTTCACAAAAAAAAATAAAAATAAATAAAGAAAGAACGAAAAGAAAGAAAAAAAAAAGGTTCATTAGCTCTAAGACACTCTGAACGCCAATGTCTTACGATTGTTGAAAGAAAGCTGTTTAACTTTTGGATGGTCAGATCTAAGTTTTATGAAAATGTCGATCTCAAATTTTCAAGTTAAGAAAATCCTCCCAAGATGAGTTTTAGCCGAGGGAGTAAGTATACAGTGCGCCATTGTGGGAGTGCGATTTGTGCACTCTTTTACACGGTTTTCTCAAGGCAAATGACCTCGTGAGTCTAGACGGGCAACACCATCCATCCGATTAAAATTTTGATGGATGCGGAGAGTGGAGGGCTCCTAAGAATGTGACTTGTCTCTTTCTCTGTCTCTCTCTCTCTCTCTCTCATCCTATTACTCGGATGGTAGGCGTTAGCTCACCTAACCTACAGCGAGGTAGGGGTGGCAATGGACCCAGACCTGGGGTCCGGTGTAGGTCTCATCCTATTACTCGGATGGTAGGCGTTAGCTCACCTAACCTACAGCGAGGTAGGGGTGGCAATGGACCCAGACCTGGGGTCCGGTGTAGGTCCAAAAATTGGACCGGTAGATTCGTCTGGGTCCAAATAGACCTGACCTGGACCCAATCTGAAGAATGCTAATATTTAAATAATATTTAATGGAAATTTATTTCATGCGGGCTGTACCGTATTTCTACGATGGGGTCTAAAAAGTGTAAAGCATTCACCTTAAAGATGGATGCAAGTAGGTGTTCTATTTAAAAACAATGGAAACTAACGGTCCAGATGCTTTCTTACTAGAATTATTTTCTCTAGTTTTTCAAATTTATTTATTTTTTTATATTCATCATCTCCATGATAGATAGTACATGTCCTTAAAAATTAAGTCTTAAAATCCATCTCAAAAATAGATTTATTAAGAAGCCTGCATTTCTACATATGTAGGCTTGGCCGCATAGAAACTTGGTCCATATTTAATATATATAATATTTTAATAAATATTTAAATAAGAAAAAATATTAAAAACACCTATAGACGAATTGTTAAAGTGTTTCGTCCCAGTCACAGACATGCTATGTCAATGACGGTTTTGCTTAAAAACTGTCACGGACCTACGGGAGCTGTGGCGGTCCCCGTATATTTTTTGCATCAATTTTGTGTGAAAAAATCCCATCACGATTCGTGATGGGATTTAATCCATGCCATTCGAAAAAATCAGACGGTGTCGATCTTATAAGCAAAATTATTGTTTATTTTCGTTCATGAGTGTTTTGTAGTCTCTTCCTTTAAATAAATATTACTATATATATTTAGTTATAATATCTAAGCAATCCAATTAAGGCGCACCTCCATATTTTATCATAACATGTAATTTTGGTGTAAAAAATAATTAGGAATCTCAAAATCTATTTTCACATCTAATTATAAAATTTTAAAAATAGTTAAAATCAAGGAGATCTATAAATTATAAAATTTTAAACTCTAAAAATAGTTAAAATCAAGTAGATCTATAAACATATTGGAATCTTGAAAATGGGTAGTCTAGATAATGTGTTGCAAGATGAATATTTTTTTTCTTCAAATTCATACATCTCGATGTCAAGCTGATCAATTAGAGGGTTTTTTAACATTAAAACAACATTTTCCAATGGATTCATTTTTGAGGTACATCTTTAATTCTACATTTTAAAATTGCAACCTTATATAACTTTTTTCTTTAAATATTTATGTTTTCTGATTTTTAGATTGGGTCCGGTCGTGTCCCGTTCTAGGTCTGGGTCTGGTGTGGGTTTAGGTCCGATAAATTTGGGTCCAGGTCCGGATAATGCCCAATCGTGATATAGATGAGTGCAATTAATTTAGAACTGGAAAGATTGGGCCGTTAGATAGGAAAACGTGCGATTGCAACAAAACCATGGCCCCTATTGTTTAGATAATCGATTGTGGCGTATATATTGTCTTTCTAGGGAATGAGGTTGGCCTATCGGTGGTTAGTGGGACAGATGCCATTCCAAAGGTTAACATATCAACAAAAAAAAAAAACAAAAAAACAAAAAAAACAAGGAAAAAGTTTATATAAGGATGCTACATTATAATGTAGAACTACGAATGCCCCTCAAAAATTCATCAGTAAAGGTAGTTTTAATGTTGAAAAACCTTTTGATTGATTATCTCGATATCGATATGTATGACTGTGAAAAATAAAAAGATTTAAGTCTAAAAAATAGTGCATTTTACAACATATTATCTACACTGTCCATTTTAAAGATTTTCATATGTTTATAGATCTACTTGATTTTAACTATTTTTTAAATTTAAAATTTTATAATTAGATATAAAAATAGATTTTATGATAATCTTAAAAACATTTTACATCAAAATTATATTCCATGATAAAATTTGAAGGTGCACCTTATCTCTACAGCTACGAACGCATCTGTATGCCAATTGCACCAAAAAAAAAAAAAGGGGAAAAAAAAAGAAGAGATCATCTTCCAATATGAGCCGGACTCATTGAAACAGCCTAGCCAGACCGGTGTAGAAAAAACTAGCTAGTTAGATCGGAACCGCTAAGGTCCTGACTTCGGTCAGGCCAGGCTGCCTTGCTCATTACATCTTCCATGCCAATAGACTCATACATGGGATCATTACTCTCGAAAAATTAATACTCACGTTAGAGGTCATGTTACTGTTGTCTAGATGACCCAAATGGTTCAAGGAAAAGAACCATTTCTTTATTCATTTTCCCATATCTTATCTGGTAAACCTAATGGATTTACTTGTGGTAAACTTGCAAGTGGAAGAGAAATAAGAAATTCATTTTTCCATATCTTACTTGGTAAACCTAATGGATTTACTTGTGGTAAAATTTGCAATTGGAAGAAAATACCCATTACAAAAACCAAAAACCAAAAAAACAAAGAAAAGAAAAGAAAAGAGAAAATGGAATTTTTAAATAGAACTTTACCCAGTACAAATGTGAGAGTGCAGTGTTGCCCATCTAAATTTAAAGCAAGTTGATTTTTAAATTCCTATATTTTAACAATCGTATTAAAATATGGGAATTTCTTGAAAGGTAAATACAGATCGTCATTTTTCCTAGAGGTAATATTAGAGTAAGGCCCCATAAATGTAAGAAAAGAAGAATTTTTTCTTTTATTTTTTTCAAATTTAACAAAACCTCATACTATCAAAATCTAAGAAAATTCTCTCGAATTTATTTCTATATCTTAGAGTTAAATATAATTGTTTTGGTGCATTATTTGTCACTTTGAAACAAGATGATTGGGCAACTAGATCCTACTATTCCAAGAGGGTGCTTGTCGGTTGGGCAAAGGTAGTTAGTTGGCATGGACTGTGTCCTATTAAGTTCTCAAACCAAATTAAGTCTCTTCTATTTATTACAAAGTAATTCCACTACCAAAATGGAAATCAAGATCCAATAAATTTAGAAACAAATAAAATATAATTTTTATTTATTAAAATTTAAAATCTTAAACGTGCTCTCCATTGTCCCAACAACATCGGATGGTTGACGGTGAAAACATTCTTATATACAGGAAAAATATTTGCATTTATTGAAAATTTGGCATGATGCCATCCCAACTATTCATTGAGATGAGACAATCAAGAAGCACCAACAACGCATCTTATCTTTGGTACAAAGTTTATCATCATTTGAAAAGGTAGTAACTCCAAGAACTTGCATTAAACAAATAAAACTATGATTATTAAATAAAGAGGTCCAATTCCATCAAAGCATTGTTTAACTAACGGTCTAGATTGACTTAAATAGCAAGTTACTAGTTTAAAGCTCAAATTGGAAAGATAAATTTTACCGTACTAATCATTATGGAGTAGTGATTTAAAAATGGGACTCAGATATGCCCAAGTGGGATCCGGATTGGGAGGAGCTCTGAAATCGCCCACACCATTTGAATTACACTGTTCAAATCCGAATCAGATATGTAGCAATTCACGTGCTGTATCCAATTTCAAATGGAGCCAAAAAGTGCATAACCGGCAATAATTGCTTGAGCAAGAAGAACTCATGTCCCCTACATCGTTTAGAATGGACGAGCTTCAATGCAAGGGACACGAGACTTCTTCGAAATGGAAATGCATACAATAAGACCATTCCCTTTTGAGACTTTAGAATATGATATAATTGTTGATCTATAGGAAAAAGTTTATATAATATTGTAATTTTAAAATGTAGAATTAAATATATACATAAAAAATCCATTGTTGTTTTAATGTTAAAAAACTCTCTAATTGATCATCTCGACATCAAGATGTATAAATATGAAAAAAAAAAAAAAAAAAAACGATTTGGAGTCCCAAAAATAGTGCATCATGCAACACATTATCTATATCGTTCATTTTCAAAATTTTCATATGTTTATAGATCTATTTGATTTTAACCTAGTTTATAATTTTATAATTAAATATAAAAATAGATTTTATATAATCTTAAAAATATTTTATACCAACATGTTATGATAAAATTTGGAGGTGCGCTTTAATTGGATTGTTTAAAGTTGCAACCTTATAAAAACGATACCCTTTTTTATAAAATTATAGAATAAAAGAGGGAAAAAAAAAAAAGAAAAATAGAGAAAGCAAATATTGAAAAACCAAAATTTGGAAAACAAAGCGCCCAAAAAAGATCTCCTCGCTGCTACCCCGACCCTGTCTGACCTCTTTTTGAACCCTTATTCTCATCCTCTCTAGGAAAAAGCAAGATTCACTACATTCCTCTCTTTTCCATAACTACCCTTTTCATCTTCCGAATAACAAAGTTGGTCCTCCTATCTATCTTTTCCAAATGCATCCTCATGCTTTAGAAAATGACCAATTTAGTCCTCCTGTTAAAATGAAAATAAGCTCTCCCTTTAATACACTCACGAGATTCAGTACGATCTCACGATGATATGATGAGCATGTCATAAAGGCCAACAAACGTGCTCTTCGTTAGATGCATGTTAGAGATCTTATCCCAAATCGACTGAGTAACATCTCTACCGTTCATTTTTCCTCGATGTGCATTACACCTCCTTCCAACGTGCCATGCACTGCGAACTCAAAATTAAATATTTTTTAGAAAGTGGCATAAAATATATAGCTTGAAAGGGAAGCAGAAATGATATAGGGCCGTGAGTTATATATATATATATATATATATATATATATATATAAGAAGAGTAGAGTATAGTGTAGACGACGTACGTAAGTAAGTAAGTAAGTAGTACGGACGGACGGACGTACGGACGACGAGTAGTAGGAAGGTAGGTAGGTAGGTAG
>NW_006497648.1:4579114-4598210 GCF_000471905.2 Amborella trichopoda | reverse complement strand
TACCGACCTCTACTATTACTCGTAACGTAAAGTTAACGGTACGTACGTGTCGTACTTACTTACTTGGTACGTCTACTAGTCAGACACTACTATATATACTCTCTCTCTCTCTCTCTCTCTCTCTCTCTCTCTCTCTCTCTAAACTAAGTTTTGTTGCAGAGCCAAAATCTCCATTTTTTCTTCGAATGTGGCTCTCTTAGGACCTTCTCCTGCAACCAAATAACATATAAAACACAACCCATTTCCTGTTTTATACCTGCAACCATGCTTTCTTCCAAATCCAAGTAACTCTCTCTCTCTCTCTCCCCATTGCATTCTCAGATGTGATTAGAGTGATGGGTCTCTGTTTTATGATGGGTTTGTTTTGTTTCTCTTTGAGTTTCTCGTGTTTCAATTTGGGTTGCTTATTTTTCTCTTCTTTTTCACTTTTTTTTGTTAGTTTTCTAACTGTTGGATATGGAATTCGCAGATCTGGGCTCTCTGAAACTCCACACAAAAGCAGTCCTGCTACTCCGAGGAGTAGCAGATTTTCAAGGGGATCATCAGTGGGATCAGACTCTGATTCTCTGCACCCTGGTAGGCATTCGGTCGATAAGTCACCGAGATCAGTTGATTCCAAGCCGTTGGATCGCCGAACCCCAAAGATCACCACACCAGAGGTGAAATGCTTGTACCCCATGGCTTATTATCTGTCTGTGACTACTTAGAGATTTTTTTTAATGGAAATTGTGGCATAGATATTGAGCAAAACAATTTTATGAAAAATGGAACCCAAAAAAAAAAATAAATCAGATCAGATATTTATTTGGGAACTGTTAAAGATAGTTAGGTAAGTTGTCTTGTTAAGCTATGCCTTTAACATATATCTAACTGATAATTGCCATTTTTTTTAGTATTCTGTTTAGAATTTTTTGGGGGTATATTTGCGAGAAATTTTTGTTTTACTGCTCTTTGTCCCCATGATTTCCTGAATCTTTCTTAAAACCAGAGCAAACACCCTGAATTTTCAAAAGATGACATTAATGATTACTACATTTGTTCTATTTTGGGTAGGTTTTAGACATTTTCCTTTCTTGACTTGAAAATATTAGGAATCGACCTAATTTAGTTTGTAAATATAAACCATATACCTCAATCTTTGATTAGATCATTGTAGATCCTATTCGGAAGCATCATTTATTTTACTTCTATCTTTTGGTGAAATGCTTGCGCTGATCACCATTTATGTCAAGCATTGATAATTACCATCATTTGGAGAAAAATAAAAAGGAGAACCCAACAATTGCGAGTTCTATGGGAATTATGGTGTAGGCCTATAGTCGTCGTAGTTTATTACACCATCATCTTCAGGTTACTTTGGATTTCTTGCATCGCCTTCGGGAGCCAATATTGATATCAGTGTCTTGCACTCTTTGGGAGCCAATTATATACTCTCAATTCTCTGCATTTTACTCTAATTGTCTTCAGAGTTTCCTTGCACAATCTCTTTCTACCATGGTCTTCTTTGTTTCTTGGCAGGCATTGAAACATCTGAAAATACTAAGATAGTATCATTAGCTCCCGAGATATTCTATTGATAGTAGATGAGACAATGATATAGTATCTAAAACGAATCAATCAATTAGTGGGTTGTGTCTCACTCATATACCTTTCATTTCAATTTCATAAAAAAGAAAGAAATAAAGAAATAAGGAACATGTTGATCATACCCAAGTCAAGAGATACTAATAATTAGAGTTCGTCATTTGTGATCTTAACCATATGCCTCACAATTCTTCTATCAGAATGACTTTCCACTTTCACTTAATAAATAAGTGTTAATGGTGCTCGTCCTTTCCTTCTTTGGCTTATTAGAATTGTATGCTTTTTGTCATGCAATATCCTATCACATGCCTGGAATTGAATTTCTTTGCCATATTTTTATCTTGTTTGCTTGTGTTTTGTTAGTGTTTGTGTTTCACACCTTTGATGAATCATTTTCCATTTAATATGTTGAGATATCACCTGTTTCCATTTCAGATCCTAAATTGTATCGGACAATTCTTTCGAGATGATATCCAGAACAATAAGTGAATCAAGCATCTTAATCGAGCTAGTAGTAAAATCTGTAATATCTTTTTTGCATTTAAGATGAATGCTATAGAAACCATATTAAATTCCATGTCCAATACAAAAAACTGAGAAAAATGTGGATTTGTTCAGTTCATCTGTATATTTTATCAAATAAGGTTATTTAAAAGAATGCCCATTTGATTTAAATTTGAAGTTATAGAGAATGCCTTGTTGAAATAAAGGAAGCTTTTAAGATCTCCATTAAACTTTGCTGGTTTGCTTCGTAGAAACGAGTGGTTTCCAAAGGGTCAGAGTTGCAGCAGCAATTGAATCAGGTTCAAGAAGATCTGAAAAAGGTTAGAGAACAATTAGTAGCAGTAGAGCTTGAGAAGTCCAAAGCTCTCGATGAGTTAAAGGAGGCTAAGAAAAGCGCAGAGGAGGCCCATTCGAGGCTCAGTGAGGCACTGGTGGCCCAAAAAAGAGCAGAGGAGAGTTCAGAGATAGAGAAATTCAGAGCTGATGAGATGGAGCAATCCAACATTGAAGCAGCTCAAAAGAAGGAGCAGCAATGGCGGGAAGAGCTTGAGGCTATCAGAGAGCAACACGCACTGGACGTGGCCTCTCTTCTCTCTGCTACTCAAGAGCTTCAGAGGGTAAAACAGGAGCTTGCAATGGTCTTAGAGGCCAAGAACACGGCCCTGAGTCATGCTGAAGATGCAATGAAAATTGCAGAGATGAATGCTGAGAAGGTGGAGATTTTATCAGCTGAATTGCGTCGAGTAAGAGGGGCTCTTGATGAAGCTCAAGCTTCTTGGGCGGCTGCTGATAAAGAGAAGGCCTTGAATGATTCAGAGTGGGAGCTCAAGGCAAAAGAAGCTGAAGAATTAATGATCCAGTTGAATTTGGAAATTAAATCACTCAAGGAACAGCTTGCTATAGCTAAGGAATCAGCGAGTAGATATGTGGAAACAGAGGCTCTGGTTGAAAAGCTGAGGCTTGAGCTTGATGACGCTCAAAGTTCCAAATTTGAAGCTCTAGAAGTGGTCGATGAAATGAAGAACAAAGTAGAGACTTTGGAGCATGTGGTTCAACGAGTTAAGGAATCGGAGAAAACAGCTTCTGAAACTCTTGACTCCATTGTGAAACAGTTGGAGGTGAGTAATGGGCTTTTGCAGGAGGCAAAATCTGAGATTACTTCTCTCAAGGTAAATGTCGAATCTTTGGAGATCTCTCTTGGAAAACACAGGGGGGATCTTGAGGAGTCAGATAGGCATCTCGAAACTGCAAAGCTTGAGGCTGTTTCCATGGAGAAGGCCATCAAATCTCTAAATTCTGAACTTGGAAGCTTGAAAGAAAGCCTTTTGCAGGCTCAAGACAATGAAAGGTCTGCCACTTTGAGCATAGAAAGCCTCTTGGAGAAGAAGAAGACCCTTGAAAATGAGTTGAAGTTAGCAAGAGAAGAAGGGGATAGGAATAAGAAGGCCATGGATGATTTAGCATCCGCCCTTCATGAAGTTGGGTCAGAGAATCGAGAAGCAAAAGAAAAACTCACTGTAACTCGAGCTCAGCTTGTAGAGGTAAAATCAGAATTAGAGGATTTGAAGGTGGTTCTTATAACCACCGAGGAGAAATATATGAAAATGCTGGATGAAGCTAAGACAGAGATTGAACATCTCAAGAAAGAGGTGGAAACAGCCAATCAAGAAGCAGAAAAGGTGAGGTCTGATCATGAGGAGAGAGAGATTAATAATTTGAGCATAATCAACAAAACACAAGAGGAAATATCCATAGCAAAAGAAGAGGTTGAAAGGCTTGCCAAGACACTAAGAGAAGCTGAGGAAGAAGCCATGTCCTTCAAGGAAGATAACACCCGGCTTCTGAATCTGCTAAAGCAAACTGAAAATGAGGTGGTTTTGGTGAGAGAAACTGTGGAGTGTTCTAAATCCGAGAATTTGAGGCTAAAGGAGTTCCTACTAGACAAAGAGAATGAGCTACAGAGTATTTCCCAAGAAAATGAAGAGCTCCAGATCAGAGAAGTCGCGGCTCTAGAGAAATGCCAAGAACTGTCTAAGCTTCTAGAAGTCAAATCCCCTAGAAAATCAGAAGAAAATGGCAGACTCTCAACTAGTGAGAAGGATTATGATATGTTGCAAGAAAAAACAGATTTTGAGAGGGTAGTGGAAAAACCCGCTGCAGATATCTCGAAAGAAGACCCTCAAGAAGAAGCGAAAGAAGATCCAGCCATGGGTTTCAGTTTTATCGATCCCAAGAAAGCAGTTGAAAATGGACATGGAGGCGAACTTGAGACTGCAAATTTCAATGTAAATGAATGGGAAAATTGCAAGGTTGTTGAAAAGGAATCATTTGCAGAGGGTCAGGATGCATCTGAATCAGTGGACTATGATTTGGAATCGAAGGTTGAGAGTGAAGGATTGGACCATATGGAAGGGACAAAATCAGAAAGCACAGAAAATGGGGGGAGCTCACCGATAAGGAAGCAACAGGAGCAGAAGAAAAAGAAGGCATTATTGCGTAGGTTTGGCAGTTTGCTGAAGAAGAAAAACAAGCCATAAGTGTTGGGCTTTGGATTATGTGAGAAGTGGGGGGGGGGGGGGGTTCTCTTAATTGTCGTTGGGTCTTTTTTGTTGTTCCTTTTTGTGTTTGCAGAGCATTATCTGCTTTGGTTTTGTTGTCACACTTGTAGCATTTGGTCATGGCTGTATTTGTACTGTTGCTACCAGTTTTCTTATTTATATGCTTCTGTAAATCGATAACCAGTATCAATACACTGTTGTTTCTCTCATCTTTGTTTCATCTCTCTCAATTTAAATGAGCGACAGTATCAGTAGATTTCTGTTTCTTCTTTCTATATGCTTCTGTAAATTGATAGTGAGAATCAATATAATTAAGTTTTCTTTTCCTTTTAGGGGATTGCTTCTTTCTCTCTTCACTTAAACAAATGATTGTCAGTATCTGCATCCTTCTAGTTCTTATCCTACTGAGTGGTCATGCTGGCTTTAGATGGTTATTATTTTGTTGTTATACTCTGTTAGTTGGGCCTGTATTTGGAATCCGGAGTGACTGCAACGATAGTGGTCTTGATCGTCATTGGTTCCCCAGTACGAAAATGGAAGCTTGTCATTTTGAAAATTTAAAACATTTTTTTTGTTTTCCGGAATTCACTCTCATTATCAATGTACATAGTTTTGCTTTCCGAAAATAAATGGCGTGCATTGTTTGTTGAGTTTTTGCAGGAAAAATATAACCTAGCTATCGATTCTGATCGAACTTCAGAAGCGCCCCACGACTCATATCTAGTTCTTCTTTTTTCCTGGGTTTTTCCTTTTTCCCTAAAATGGTGAATTTCTTTTACTGTCTCAGTTGCTCTAAATAGAGGCCTTCCCGATTTGATTTTTGAGAATAGTAACAATGAATGTGTTGGTTGGATTTTAGTGAATCCTGATTGGTACTCTAGTTGTTTTTTGTGCGAAAAGAAGGTGGAGGTAAGTTTTGGCAGTGGCTTTGGTTGTTAGTTTGCAGTGGTAGTTCAAGTTACAGTCATCAACTTCATCCTTTCCTTGCAGAGCATCTGTTGTTCTTTTGTCTTCCTTCCCTGAGAAAGGCATGTGCTTCACATGCTCTTTATTGACTCCATATTAAGATAAAACCTATGCTGTAGCTCTTCTTTGTTGGCTTACCTCATCTTTCGATGTCCTTTCTGTATTAATCCTTGTTGGAGCTTTTATCCTCTCTCTCTCTCTCACTCACACGCCGTAGAAAGTACTCTCTCTCTCTCTCACACACAGTAGGAAGTAGGATTCTATTGGTTCATTCTTTTCCATGGCTACATTGTTGAAATAATTCATTCCTCAAAAAAAAAAAACAGGGTTTCTTTCTCCTCTCTCTAATTAGAAAAAAGACATTCTCTCTCTTGCATATACATGTGGAACTTTGCTTCAACTTCATGATTTAGTTCAGTCACTCCAGGGTGAAGTGTGAACCCTCTCATGGAATCTTCATCAGTGTCTGCTGTGAAATGGACTTCTGGACCAATTCTCAGCTCTCGTCACAATACATCCAAGACATGATTGTGGGGCCCTCCCCCAATGGACGGTCGGATGATTCCAATGGGAGTAGGTCCCACCAAGCACTATGTTACGTGTGCTCTATTATATAAAAGCATGCTCCATGCCATGTGCCTTGCACGACACTTGCAGGTGGAGAATCGTCCACCCTAATAATATTTGGTACTAGAATGGACGGCCCAGATGGGACTGACATGTGATTGCAAAAGTACCTTGGCTGTCCATATGTTCACTAACCTTTATGCCTCTACAACAACATAGCAAAGAAATAGTTGGTGGCACATGCGTTGAAGTAGCGACTTAGCTGTAAACAAAAAGACAGAAGAGGATTGCTTTCTGTTTTCTTTGTATATCATAAATTCTTGGGGAGACGAGGAGAGATGAGAAGGTCGATGAAGTCTGGAGGCGTAATTCTGTAATTTTTATGTCAAATACAGATTACATAGGCACATCTTAATTTGGAGGGAGAGAGAGAGAGAGAGAAAGGCAAGGAAACAACCATATTTACAGAGTTAAAGCTTATTATTGATTTCCATTGTTATGGTTGCAAGTTTTATAACTGTTTTAAAAAAGTAACAAAATCTATAAAGCATTTTCCAAAAACCAAAATTCCTAAAATTTGGTGATTAGGGATTAGGTTTCTAGCGAAATTTGGTTTTTGGATAGAAATACAGTTTGATTATTCAGGATTTTGGAAGTTTGAAGAAAGGCATTCTTAGCTTTTATACATAGCATTTTGATATATAGAGATCATAGGATAACCCAAAATGTCTTGTATTCATTTATTGTGCCTGTTTGGCTATCTACTTGTATTTTTAAATTCTTATAGATTTGAAAATCAATTGTTTGGCTAATAGAATCAGAATTCTTTCATTTGTTTTATTAGAAATGAAAATAGATTATCAAACAATCATAAAAATTGTTGACACCAAAATTATATTTATGATAAAATTTGGAGATACGCCTTAATTTGATTGTTTAAAGTAACCTTGTACAAACCACACTCTATTCACAATATGATCTATATTATTGTAATAGCCCTACAATGACGAGGTTATCACTGTCTTGAAGAGTATTGGAGGAGGAGTAGATATATAATATTCAATTCGATTTTTAGTTGAATATATGGTGAAAACTATTCCTTTTTATCACCATCCAATCTATTGAATGCATGGTGATGAACTGTATGATGATGACTGTCACTGTGATTATATGACTCACAAAATAAGTTTTCTTTTATATTCTTTGTCAACATTGGTAGTGCTAAGACTCTTTAGCTAAATAAGCATATATTATAGGATTCTATCTATTAACTCTCTCTTAATATTTTTATCACTGTGGGTCATTTCCGAATCTCATAAGATCATTGTAACCTCATTACCATAAAGGTAACACTGGTTAGAACTATATATAGGAGTAATAAAAATTTAAAAATCATATGCATTCTTTTTTTTCTTTTTTTGAATAATTAAGAGGGAAAAGCAGACCCTACCCATTTTTTCATGTTTATTAGGAGTGAGCTTTTCAGGGTAACTATCTTAATATCCCATTGTATATCCTTAAACCTAGTGCACTTCTCTTTCCTTCATTTGCTAGTTCATTTAAATGCAATGTTACATAGCCAACCCTTAAAGATGGTTTAATATACAATGGATACATAGATACCAAATTCTTTTATAACAAAAATTAAGAAAATGTTTACTCATTAATAATGCTTTATTTTAAATTTGAAAGAAGAGGTTCTAGAACTAAGCATAGCTTAAAATTTGTATAATTTTAAATCTATAATTTAGTTTAAGTTACTACTTTCAAGATAGCTTTTATTTTACAAGTTCCCTTTTATTAATGGGCAAGTTTTCTATGCTTCTCCTACAACATAAAACTTATATACTTCTGTTTATCCAACCATCCATTCTGAATGGAGGGCTAAGATTGGCCCAATTACAATGTCACGTCTCTGCACTATTTTATTTTTAATTGTTTTTCGATAAACTATTTTGACATCAAATTTTGCAGGTCCAATCCTCTATTAACCTCGCACTATCGAAAAATATAAAAAAATATTTCCAATAAAATAAAATGACCAAATACCCTTGAAAGTTTTAAGGGGTATTCTGGTCATTGTATTTTATCGAAAAAATTTTTTTAACATTTTTTATACATGTGCCCCAATGAGAAGATGACATGTATCGAATTTCATATTGATATAATTTATTTATAAAAAACTAAAAATAAACTACTTTGAGACGTCAGATCTATGATCAAACGGTAAGTAACTCTCTTGATCATAATTGGATGGCTGGATGGTAAGGGAAGCATAGATCTTCTATGTTGTAGAGACAATATAGAAACCTTTCCCTTTGTTAATTATCACTGTATTGTAAACCACAGTAGATCATACGTATCAGTTGGTTTATATGATGCCCATTTTAAATCAAACAACAACATTATATCCATTTATATATATTAAAGGGACCTGATTTCTATAAGGCCAAGCCCGCATATATATAAATGTGTGCCCTTTAATAAATCTATTTTTTAGATGAATTTTAAGACTTAATTTTTAAGGACATATAATCTCTAACATGGAGATCATGAATACCAAAAAAATAAATAAGTTTTAAAAATTTAAAATAATAATTCTAGTAAAAAAACATTTGAACCATTTAGTTTCGATTGTTTTTAAATGGAACACCTATGCGCATCCATCTTTAAGATTTTCCTTTTGTCATAGGTAAAAATATGGTCAGCCCGCATGAAACAATTTTCCATATTAAAGAACCGTAATTTTGAGGACATGTACATATTCCTATGATTTTTATACAACAAGCTATGATTTTCTAAAGGAAGATTGTTTTATGCGTGAGTGGATGCTTCTTACACTTGGGCCCCCAAGGCATATGACATCCATTTTAAAGATTGGACACAAATGGGTGATCCCTCTTAAAAAATTAAAACCAATGATCTAAATATTTTCTTAAAAAATTTATCATTTTATTTTTTAAAATTTATTTATTTATTTTTACATATTAGTGATCTTCATACTAGAGATCATAAATTCCTAAAAAGTTGGTTAAAAAATCCTTCTGAAAAATAGAATTTTAAGAGAGGATTCATTTATATTTCTATATCATATTGAACAATTTTAAAAGGGAACTTGTAATAGCATGGGTGAACTCTATACTAATACTTTCATTATCACATACTAAATAACTGAGATGTTTCTAGGAAAGCAAACGCTTGGTCTGATTCTTTAGCTGAGAGAGGGGTGCGGTTGTCTTTGATTGAGGTTCATGACAATGTAAATCGCCTGTAATTCTTTTCTTTGATTAACAAAGTTGTTAACATTGGTAAAAAAATGAAGAGAGTGGACACTAATATCATGATTTTGCACATTGTTTGGATATAGCTGGATACAATTTTATTGGTCTCATTATGCTCTATCCAAATAAATTGAAAGTATTTAATTTGTACAGTGCGTTGCCCATAGAGATAATAACTTCTATTTATGTTTATGGAAAAATAAACAATGAGATCATTATCTTTTGTACAAGGTGGTCATAATTAATCTAAACCTTTAGATGTGAAATTGGGTGGTTGTATTTATTCCATTGACCAAGCATTAAATTCTAAAGAAAATTTTTCGAACTTTATAACACACTCAAGCTATCAAATTATTTGACATACTAATAGTCCAAAGTTTTTTAACAAATACGTTAAATGTAGAATATGTTAAATTCAAAGTTTAATTATCGCTATATTGTGAACCGCTAAATTACTATTAAAAATAAAAATGTCATTATGTAGTTCTTTATATTTTTGGGGTGATATCTTATTAAAATAGTATATAAAGGTTTACCGTTCAACATTTTATATTTTTTGGGAGGACATCCACTTGATTTTTGGTTAGCGTTCTTGTTTTCAGGAACATGGGTGGCGATATTAACTCAACCACTAATTGATCGATGGTTAAATAATTAAAAATATGACCGGCCTTGCATTCCCCTTGAGTAAAAGTAGTCTTAACCTTGAAGAACTAGTGGCATACTGGCATTTATCGTTAGGGATTGTATAATGAGACTATTTACTTTTGGTTAGGTAAGTCACATTTACTTATAATCATTCTATGTGAAATTTAATAGCTTAAGTGTATCATAAAGTTTGAAAATTTTTTTTTAAACTTTGAGCTACTTATAATCATCTTATGTAAAATTTAATAGCTTAAGTGTATCATAAAGTTCGAAATGTTTTTTTTAAAACTTTGAGCTTAAATGATGCCCACATTATAAAAAATAATTATAGTTGTTCGAGGTTACCAAACTTTATCAGGGGCAAGTGGAATCTTTGAATGCGTAAATGGAATAAAACTTGGAAGTAAATACTGAAGTGGTATTTAAAATCACGTGACCACCTTTTTGTAATGTGATTCGAGGATTTAAGTTACTTTTTCTATAAATTTATATTATTTGAAGCAAATATTGGAAACATTATGCAGTATAAAATTTCCAAATAGATCAATACTATTTTAAGTACTCCCTTTTAAAAAAGGAAAATGTTTATATAGAACCGAGGCTTTAAATAATCAAATTAGAGTTCACTTCAAAAACTTCATTAGAATAGATTGTTTTGATGTCCAAATATCTTCAAATTGATCATCTCGACATCAATATGCATGGACATGAGAAAAAAAATTAATTTCAAATCTTAAAAATTGTACATCTTGTAACGTATTTTTGGACCGTCTATTGTCAAGATTTTTTAAAAAAACGATAATTTAGTGCCATTGTAAATTAACCTCTTCTCTCTCTCTGTCTGTCTTTTTCACCTTTCTCCCTCTTTCCGCCCCCCTCCTTACCTCTATGGCCTTCTCCTTTGCTTTCAACCTTTCTCTCTCTTCGTCGACTGTCAACTTTTCAAGAAAAGGTGAACCCCTAAGACGGGGTTTACCCTCCCTCTATTAGGGATAAAGTACCCTGTTGAGGGGCTTCTCGTTCCCACTAGGCTTTTCTTACGGGTCTAGAGGCTCCCCGTATTTTTCACATCCCCAAGATAAGGAGTAGCCTCTTAGTGGGCCTGTACAAGCACTGTTGTAGATGTTAAAGCTTTCTCTATAAGCATCGATCTCCTTGTGTGAGATCTAATATAGTAACTTGGATGGTTGATAAAGTTGCCTTCTCCGTTGCTGTTTTTTTTTCTCGACTTTCTCGTTGTCTTTTTATTCAGTCGTCATTCTCCTTGTCCTTTTCTCTCTCATACCTCCCTCCGACCTTTGTTTTACACCTTTCTTTACAGCCGTTGGTTGGCCATCAATCCTCACTTGGATGCCACCATGCTTTTACCGATTTTCTCCTGGACCACATCTAAAGTGCAAGTTGGTGGGTTGTCCTAACCTTAGTCACCGGGAGCAGGAGAGGGAATGATTTCGGTTCCGGGAGCTGGAGCATCGGATCAAGGGCTGCCTAAAGCTCCGGAGCTTGGGGAGCGAGTTTCGGTGACGGTAAAAATTGCAGGTCGAGATCTCGTATGAACAGGGAGTACGTTTTTTATACACAGGGATCGAGGTCTTATTTAAAGGGAATGCGTTTCATATAAAATGGGATCGTATTCCCATGCTTTGAGTCATGGATGCCCAATTTCTACGTGTTTTTTAGCTAATAACCTATTGTTTTAATGGTGGGTGGCTCTGTTTTTGTTCATGGTGGGATCCTCTCTAAAGATGGAGTTCTAAGAACGTGGGGATCACGATCCTAAAAATTCTAGGAGTGGGGATATAATTTGTTCAAGAACGCGTTCCATGGGACAATGAGGTGAGATCCACGCAGTAGCAAGAACGAGCTCCACTGTAAATGGGATAAAAAATCCTAAAAATATGAGCAAGCTTCCAAAAAGTTGGAAACGGGTTCCGAATGAGATTCCGTACACGGAACGTCAGCGCTAGGTTCCAAAGGAGGAGCGGCACCTTAGTTGGGCGCTCTTGGTAACTATGATCCTAACCCTAGCTGGAGAGGTTATTGTTAATGGGTTAGAGATTTTTGGAGGTTTTAATGTAAGGTTTGGGTCGAATAGAAGAAGCCAGAGAGGTCCATGCGTAGTTGGCGATGTAGGGACCTTTTGGGGGTGAGGGATAGTTGGGGGGACCTTTTGGGGGTGAGGGATGTCTGTGCATTGTTAGTTTTGAAGGGTTACCTTTAGAAATAGAGAATTGCATTTCTTTATTTTGTCATCTTGTAACGTCTTGTAATTCTGGAGCCTTGCTCCTCTATACTTAACTTCGTCTGAAACAAAAGAAGACAAATGTAAGGCACTTTTAGAGAGGAAAGACGTGCACATTTTTAAGAGGGGAAAGTTGATCCATCGCCCTTTTTAAAAACCACATCATGATAGTTATGCCCTGGATTATAGCACCTCATATTGTTTTCCACAGAAGAAAAGGATTCAGAGCTTCTAAAAGGCTCCAGTTTGATCGATCTACTATCAAGTGACATGGCTGGTTCGGATCAGTTTTTGAGATGGCAGTCGAGACAGCTTTTTTGAAGTGCCAAATCCATTTTTTTTCAAAACTGTGATACTCGACACTACACAAATATACTCTTAAAGCTAGGGTCCATAACCATACAGAAAAATGGGGTGAAATGCTTGCAGCATCATGGTTTTGAGTGCAGTCCGCTGCAACTGCACCCAAAACGTTTTGCTTAGAATTATCTGCAGTTTAGCCAGGACTAAGCTGATTCATATTTTAATTACCAGTCCTTAAATTTTACAACCCAAAATCGCAATCAAAGAGTACACTTAAGCTAGACATCACTGCCATTCTAAAATTCCTACAGTCCATTTGACGTCCAAGTTCAGATGGTCATGCATCAGCTTCCAGTAATAACAAAAACATGAAATTTATCTTTTATATCATTCAAAAGAAGAAGGAAAAAAAAAAGTCTTTTAAGAGCATCACCTAATAAATTCAAGATACACTGGGGAGAGAAAAGGATTCCTCGGAATCACCTTCATTCCATAATGTTACATTTTCTTCCCACTTCTTCATTTCTGATGCAAGAAAATTATCACACTCTTAATACATTTTTAGTAATAAAACCTCATATAAACGCATGAGCACTCCAGGATTTACTCGATTTCATTCTCATTGCTTCCTTTTTCAACCAAATATACATGTTGGCTACTCTGAGGAGTAAGAATGAAATGACTGCTTTCAACTTTGCCAGTAGAGGCTTGAAACTCTATGAGTGACTCTCATGCACTGAGTGACAAAGATACAACTGATGCAAGCCTGAGCTTTCTGGTTTTCTTTGTGTCCCTTGGTTGGAACAATATCTCCATATTTGGCTTCACAGTGCACTCCTTCCATTCTGATGCAGATCCGCTTTCCCCTCGATAATCACGAAAAGTATAGAGCACATGCAATTTTCGCCCTATTTAAGCGAACATCACAAGGTGTCAAAACCAAGGAATTCTATTGGAAGTGAAACTCCATGTTGTTTTAACATAAATATAATAGTTCTAGATTTTGCAGAATTCAATGGGGCTTTGTTTTGCCGCTTAGCAGACAATAGTTGTCATAAAAACATATACTTTCTCTTGATCAAGAAGATCAGATCAAGGAGTCTCTCTGCTCCAATCTATTGATGAGAAATTGTAAGTAGCATGAAATTACAGGATTATAAGAACCTAAGAAGCATCAAATCCAAATTTCCAAAATGATTGCATGATTTCAGCATTTTCTGGAATGTAGGTACATTGAACTATGGAACCTAGAAGAGGGAAAATATATTTTAAAATCATGGAGAGTTGTTTAGCCTTCAAAACAGCAAGTCCACAAATCTAGAAAATGGAATCCTGTTGCATGTTCTTCGTGGATATATATAGCATGACTGCATGAGCTTAGAAGGATGCATGATGGTGGACACACCAAGAATGTGGTTTCCAGTCCAATTTTCTCTTCACTGTAATTAGTCTCTACAACTTCTAATGCTTTAACTAACTTGAATATTCTAGTTTCCTCATGTTGCATAAATTAAACTTTATTGAGAACAAGGTTTTCTCTTCTCAAACCCTACATAGTTTTAGCATTTCCTAGAAACAATTAATATGGTATAAGATCATACAATGTAGTGTGTGTGTGTGCATGCCCACATGCATGTGTGTATGCATTTGTATTCTAATAGTCAGGATAATAGACTATGTAGGTGATACCTAGAAACCCAAACATTGTTGACTTCATGACTAACACCTTGCTCACTTTGGACCTCTTCACAATCTGCAGAGTTTGCATATCTTCCTGCTTCCCTTTGAAACCTTCAAATTTTCCAAGAAGTTGTCTGCTTCCATTAAGCTCCAACCTGTACATCAAATGGATTTCATCAACGATAATAGTAAAGGAAGGGGAATTAAATTATGGGTATGGCAAATATAACTTTAAGACGATGTACAATGGGGCATGGGTTGGAAAAATATATCTACTATTGTTTAGCTAATTCAAAAATCAACAACTCCCCTGAACTTTATCTTTTGATTCAAAAGCTCAGTTAAACCATATTTATCAGAAAAAGAATAGCTCAGTTAAAATACGATGCGGACCGCTTTCTGCAGACGTAACTTTTCAACCAGATGTTAATCCAGGTTGCTCCAAAGCCCAGATTGAAGATCTCTTTTGATCTTGGGCACTCATCTCTATGGGTTTTCAGCAATGAAAGAAAAATCTGCCTTGCGGCCTAGGCGGCCATTTTCACAAACCGCCTAGGCGTGGACTAGGTGGAATGCTCTAGGCGGGTGCATCAAGGTGGCATAAAAGGCAGGCGCCTAGGCTCCACCTCAAATAATCGAGACTGAGGGCAAAAAATGCCCCTCAGTCATTGGGTAATTTTGTTATTTCTGCCCCTAAAAAGGGGAAAAAAAGGTTTTAGGGGCCATTCTCACCCCCCAAAACATTTTTAGTGAGGTTTAAAGTGAGAAAACATTGAAAAAAACAAAATTTGAAGATTTGTAGACAGAACAAAATTTTTTCAACCTCCTCGAATGCTCATGAAATTAAAGGATATTCATCCCCAATCTTTTTAAGCTTATAGTGGTTGTAAAAGAGGAGATTTGGGAACCAAAACGTTCCGGTTTCGGCCGATATTGATTCTATTTCAAGAAGGTTGGCATATTTCAATATTTTTTATTAGGTTATGTAAATGTTTTTGTTTACAATGTCTTATGATGTTATTCTTTACTTTTTGTATTTTCTTTTTCATAATTTATGATATACATTTGATATGTTATCAACTATTTGGATTATTATTCACACACTATTTTCCCATTTTGATATTTATTTTGGGTATTTGGGAAAGAAATTCAATGGAAAAAGTCCACTGCCCCCGAACTGAACAAATTTTCTTTTTTTAAATTTAATCATGAGTTTACGTGTATGATTCAGAAACCATAACTCTTATCCCCATAATTTTTTTTTTAATGAGTTAGTTTTACAATTGCTTATTAAATAATTGCATGAGTAATATGTTTTTTCGATTTCATGTGTTATATCATTGCAATATTGATGCTAGCGATAATGAAACTCAACCTCATACATGAGTTCATCATATTTGTGGGGTGAAGAAGATTACTTTTTGTAGTTTATGGCCTTTAATTGTTGGATGTGACTTTTTTTATATGACTAATGAGTATCTGTTGTGATTTGTGACTTGTGAGATTTAAAGGACATCTCAAGTTGCTTTAATCTTTTAATGTTGTTTTTGAGTTTTAACTATTTCATTTACAGTTTAAAGTCGTGTATGTTTATGTTGGATTTGTACTTCTGACTTCTTAACAATATACTATATACAAAACTTACTTATGAAATATAAAAATGCTAATTCTATATACAATAAAGAGGGTGGGGGGGAGGAGGTGTGGGGGGTCCAACCATCCGCAAGGTTGCCCCTCCCCCAAATGGAGGCCGCCTTTGTGTTTGGGCACATCCGCCTTGTTGAACATTGGTTTTTACTTTTTAGTAAGGAAAAAGATTATATAAGTTGTCAACCTTATATTGTAAAAGTAAGGTGCACCTCAAAACTCATCGGAAAAGTTTTTTTCGTCATTAAAAAACCCTCCAATTGATCATCTCCACTTCGATATGTATGAATATGAAAGAAAAATTGAATTCCAAGTATAAATAATAATACATGTTGTAACATTATCAAGACCGTCCATTAGTTATGGAGCTTTCAATTTCATGATCATAAGAGTTTCGGCGCCCATAATACATCTTATCATGAGATTTTGGGGTGCACCTTACCGTGAATCTCACCCTTCTAGTAATTCAAACATTTTGGGCTTTAAATTGTGGTTGGAGCCCCCTAGAAAAATCAATGATGATTTTAATAAATTATTTCTCTAAAGTGTTTTATCTTTTTTTCTTTCCATTATTGAATTCTAGAAACTCTAGGCTGGAGAACATAGGAAATCTTCTAGAAATATCAACCTTCTAGAAGATTATGGGCTCTATATACTAGAAAGTTCAGAGTCTTTAAAGTTTTAGCAAGCTGTTTCCTTCCTTATTTTGTGAGTTATGATCCTAACCCAAATGAGAAAGGAGGAGGGTTGTATTAGGTTGGTAGCCAAGGGAAAACTTTTGTAACATCCCTCTCATGAATCAAAATCCAACTGGATTGAGGATAAAGCCCTTGACAGAGTGAAATGGTGGAATAGGATTCGTGTAGCCGACCTCAAATAGTTAGAATAAGGCTAAGATGATGAGGATGTTCCTAATTTTGTCGAAAGTCTGTAAAGATTCTTTCCATGTTCTCCAAGGGTCTAGTTTCTTGAAATTACAAACGAACTAGTTACTTCTAAAAGATTTTAGGAGATCAGGATGTTTAGGAAAGTAGAGATAGCTTGAGTCCTGAACTAAGTAAAGAGGGATCCAAACCTATATGAATACCCATGTTGGCTTATGGCCAGTTCATATTCAAGTTGAGTAAGAAAACTCAGGTTTTAATTGTGCTGAGAGGCCAACTTTAAAGAATATTTTGGAGAGTTATTTTAGTGCTCTAGGAGGGGTTTGGGAGGGTCTTCCCCAAAGTTTAGAGCCCCTCATCTTCATCTGGTGGAGAGATTCGCCAAAACCCTAACTTGTAGATCAGATGTTCTCCACATGTAAGCTTAGGCACTTCTTCTTTCTCCTATTGTGTGGCACATCCCCATAACCAAATTCGTTACCGATACAAACTGTACAATAAACCCTAGCACAGCCATTCCAAACCTCAACTAATCTACCTTATTACAACCCCCATATAAACAAATACTGTCCATAGCTTTCAAGCTCAAGTTTCAACTCCAGATTTGCTTTTATTCAGTCCTAGAATCCATCTCAGCATCCTCCAATCTTACTAGACTGTAAAAAATTTAGAGATTTTAAGTTCCATTAGACTCCTTAATTCGATACCTAAACTTTACCTTAACCTCAGCCAATCATCCCATAGACCTCGCCATGTCCTACCTCCTTGCGGTCTCCTATAAACCACACCTACCCTAATATGGGACACCTTAAACTACTTTATACTCAACTGACCCTAAACCTTCAAATAGCCCACCAAACCTTTGTCACACTCATGTAGGAATGAACCCTTCAGTCCTACAACAAGCTAGCCATTAAAAAATAATAAGTCAAAGATGAATAGTAACAATTCAGCAATTTAGCAAAAAGAAGGCAAATTGGCATAGAGAAGCAAATGGAACTCCAACTACATCCACAAATGAGATGAATGGGTTAAGTTTGTGACCTTGTAGTTATCAAGAGAGAGAAAAAGAAAAGACAGATAAGAAGGCTTCTGACAATATTTTTTAATGTAAGGAACTAGCACTGCAGTGCTATTGGCTTTCCTTTTGCGGGGCTTTCGCCACTAACCTGTTGCTAACAAATCCCAAAAAATAGCCATGCTGACTAAAATACAGTCACATTTATAATGTAAGTATGCAACAAAATTTCGTGAAGGGCCAGATATATACAAACCTATCCCACATTGGAGCTGAGCCAAGAACAAAATGAAGCTTTTGATCCAGGCCATTCTGAATATCTTTTTTGGTTCCTAGAAAAGCATCCTTCATCCAATTAGAAAAGCCAAATTTAGATCCTGGCTTCAACTGCAACCATTTTTCATAGGAAATAACCTCTGGTAACACATCTAGGCGATATGCAACCCTGAAGCAATAAAGAAGATAGAACATAAGTTCTTGTCTATTTCTTTTTCAATATAGTCGAGAAATTCAAAGATGAATAGGTGAATAACCAAAGAATATAATATCACTAGATTGAAAGTGTCAGAGAAATGACAAAACTAAAGAAATGAAACGAGTTGCTATTTCCTTTGGGCCTAATAATAAACAATTTCAGCCCATACTGCATGATTGTAACTGAAATAAACACTCAAGCAAACTACATCATTTTCTATTGTGCAAACTCATCAGCAGTCGCAGTCAAAGGACGAAGAAATTAAACTAATTCTAAAATAACTTTAAAGAAAGAAAAAAGATTGGTGAGGTTGTGAAGACTTAATCCAATGCATGATTTTATATTGGAACATTCAACACCACATGGTATGTCGCAAAACGAAAGTATCTCCGTGATAACCCATTTAGTTGCCTGCCCCTTTCACATCTCCGTAGAGGATAATTTAAGGAAACATATTCCGAGAGAGAAATTAAAGGGATCAACATATATTTCTATTCTTCTCTTTTGAATGTCTCAACTCTCAAGTGCCTTCAAGGGGGAAAAAAGGAATGAATTGGAACTTTCTTAATTCTGGATATGTCTATCTGTGCGCCTGAGTGTGGGTGTTTTTTTTTTTCTCTTTGGTGGGGAAGGAGGGGGAGGGGGCGTGTGGACTCTCTCTCTCTCTCTCTCTCTCTCTCTCTATATATATATATATATATGTGAGAGAACTACGTACGTCGTCTCTACGTCGGACCGT
>NW_006497648.1:4554735-4574998 GCF_000471905.2 Amborella trichopoda | reverse complement strand
AATGAACTTAGTGGCTCAGTTGAATCTGGACCGATTTAACGATCACGGATGCCCGATAGGGTTTGAATTTTTATTTTTATTTTTACAAATCCAAATAACTTAAAATTTTAGACGTGTGTTGATAAAACATAAGTGAATATTCGAAAAATATTAAAATACCCCCATAAATTTTTGAGGGTATTTTGATCATTTTTAATTTTGCAGATTATTTTTTATATATTTTTATCAGGTGCAGATTGATGAGAAGAACATTCACTTAAAATTTCAAGTGATTTGAATTTGTAGAAAAAAAATTAAAATTCAAACACTCTCGACCTTCTAATTGGACCAGATTCAATCTAAACCATTGTGTTTATACTATTCTGTGAGCTAGTGGGCTTATCCTAGCATTTATATATATATATATATATATATATATATCGTTGAAAGGAGGAATAATGAAAGGAAGGCGCATGACGGATAAATTTTAATTGGGTGTAGCCAAAAAGGCAAAAGGGAAAAAAACAAAATGGCAACTTATACATCCCTTATTATATCACTAGCTTAGAATGAATGGATAGGCAAGTTTTTATCACTAAGAATTTTGATTGACTGAAATCCACTTTGAATTTATGCTTTAAATTAGTTATATAGATAGATGGAATAATGGGGTCCGTCAAATTACGAGTAAAAAATAATCTAGATTTGGAGAGATCAGAGTCATTTAAGAATCGCTGAGAAATTCTGATTAAGATCGCACAAAATCCTATAAAAAAACGACCCAGTTTCTATACGGCCAAGCCCGCATATATAGAAATACTGGCCTATTAATAAATCTATTTTGAGATGGATATTTGGATTTAATTTTTATTTAGAGATCATGAATATGAAAAATAAAAAAAATTTAAAAACTAAAAATAATAATTCTAGTAAGAAAACATTTGAACCGTTAGTTTCCATTGGTTTTTAGATGGAACACGTGCTTGCATCCATTTTTAAGATGGATGCTTTATACTTTTTGGACCGCTTATATAGTCACGCAGTCCAGGCCGCATGAACCAATTTTCCATCAAAAAATCCCAAAACTAAACATAAATCAAATTAACTAAATATTAAAAAATAAGAGAAAAGAAAAACTTATCTAGCCAGGCCGATTGGCCCAGCACACCCGAAGACTCAGAGTTGGTGCCCGTATCAAGACAATGGATGGTTTACACCATTGCCTTTTATTTTCTAATTGAACATGATTGAAATTAATCTTTTAAGATGATTGAAATTGACTAAAGCGCTCCTAGATTTCCAGGGTTTAAAGACTTACGCTTTGAATAAAGGTTTAGGGTTTATGATTTCCTAGACTAAGGTTTTCTAGAATTGGGGTTTAGAAAACTAGAATTTGGGCTCTCTAAAGGATTAGGTAAAAATATGGTTTCTAAGAGAAGCTTTTTTTCTTGAATGTCTTGGATTAGACACCTTTTATAGGCATCAGAAGTTAGTTTCAATGTGTTTTTGAAGTTTATTCGATGTATTTATCTCAAAATTGCCATCAAATCTGATCAAAGTCGGTGGACGTCGCACTCTGGTTGTTTTGGGTCATTTTTAGGTCAGATGCTGTTACATGCGGCAGTTTCAGGGTTTTTATTATTATTATTATTTTTTTTTATTTTTAATTTTTTTTTGTGCTTAAAAGGCTTCACCCTATAGTGTTTGAAATTGGACTGGACCTAAGTGGAATTTCTACCAAATAGATTTGTCCGGGCTATAACTTTCAATTCGTAAGTCAAATTTAGGTGATTTTTGAACTATTGGAAATATCTTGACCTCTTTTTCAATTTAGAATCAAATTTGGCCCAATTTGGAATATTTTTGAAAGGTCTAGAGGGCTAGGAATTTTGGGTATCAGTTTCATGTTTTGGGTTGTTCGATTGGTGTATGTTCATAAGGCTCATGGCCATCTAAGATTACTATTTTCATGCTTGGATAAGTCTAAAGTTTCGGTGAATAAGTCTAAAGTTTCGGCTTTCTATATGAAAGTATGACTAGGGTCTACTAAGTCATTGTGGTCCCTAGGGTTCAAGACCTAAGGAAAGATTAATCAATTTCAAAATCGGGTATCTACATTGTATATATTGAGACCATTTACCTAAGGTAACATTTAGTTATTACCATCTTATGTGAAATTTGTTAGCTTTGATGTGCCACAAAGTTTGAAAAAAATTCTTTTGAACTTTGAGCTTAATGGAATAAATGCAACCACCCAATTTCACATTCAATGGGTTAAGATTAATTGTGGTCACCTTATGCGTTCTTATAACTTTGGAATTATTTTAGAAGGTGATGCTACCATCAAAACTGAGAACTCTACCATTGAGCTTTACAATGAAACGGTGGTTATTTTTAAAGGGTAAGGTTTATATAACATGCCCACCTTATATTGTACAAGTAAGGTGTCCCTCTAAATTTTACTAGAATGGTGCACCTCTAAATTTTACTAGAAGATATAGTTCTTGTTGGGTTTATGTGGCCTTTAAAGGCTTTATGAGTGCTTGTAAACTGAAATGACATGGTGGAACATGAATTCAGTGGGAGTGTGGTCCCTCGTGGACCATACTAAGTAAACGATGGTTTGCTGATACCAATATGTGCTTAACGATCTAGGCCAGTTGGTTAGAAAAAACCCATGTTATCTAGGCATGAAGAATAAACTGATGATTTATGGGTTAGCTCTTGATGAGGTCGGAGAACATGCTAAGAATGAGTGAGTCGAGGGACTATGTGACCCTTGTGTGTGATGGTAGCCTACTGAGACGGGGGCCAAAACCTCATCCATGTTCTATCACACGACATGCATATTGATAGATCGTTCGAGAAAGCTAGATATCCACATTTGGGTGAAGCGTATGCATGTACGAGAGATACCCCTATGCGTCATAGAGCTGTAGTCGCATCAGGTCGTGGTGACCTTGAATCGTCTCTAGGGGAGGACCTATAATCCACAGACTGGGATTGCGACCCCTTGATTCATCGACCTGACTTTGGTGACCCGTTAATGAGCCCCTGCTTGGACTGTGGGTCATGGGAAACACTGGATCGGTTTGATAAAGCTAGTGAGGTTTGTAGTCCACAGTTGAAGGTGGAGTACCCCGTTATTACAGATTGCATTCCTAAAAACATATGGATCTTTTTCCCATCATATCAATTTAATTGTATTCATTTTATTATTGAAATGATTGTAGTTTTATTATTTGAATTTTTATGAATCTCTCAATATTTTATTTGTGATTTTTGGACTTATTAAAATACAGTTATTTTTCTTACAAAGTTATAAAAATTCAAATACATATTTTAAATTGTTTTATTCAATTTGAAAAATATTTTTTTTATAAAATTCCATGGGGGCTCATAATGCACATGGGCCCACCATGTGGCATGTGGGTGGGGCCCCACATGTGCCACAAAATGGTGGCACGCCCCACCCTCTTTGGATTCACTTGGTCAAATCTTGGAAGGGATATGTTGACCATGGCTTTATCTATTTTGTAGCAAGTTTGTTTTAAAGAGATATGGTCAATTTGAATTGATATGGATCTTATCTTATTTATATTTGGTAGCAATTTGACATATCCTTATGGAATATGTGACATGGATCGTGCAATTTTATAGAATGCATGATATTTATTTTATTTAAATATATTGATGGGAAAATGGTTTAAAGAAAGGGGGAAATAGTTTAAAGAAAGGGGGATAATGGTCCAAGCACCTCTCATAATGTTAATGACACATTTATAGAATGGATGGCTCAGATCTCTCATCCCACAAGTCACCCTTGATTGACGGTCTACGTTCAATCTCACAAGAAGAGACAAGTCAAAGAAAAGCCTAAGAAACCCTAATCTTATTCAAAGCCTAAAAAAATGGATTGTCTCTACCAAAAAATCTCTACACCTTATCTTTCTATCTCTCTTAAGAAAGTTTATCTCTCTTATGTTTGATCTCTCCTCCCCACATTATAAAAGAACCTAAGGGTTTAGGTTATGGAGCTCTCAAATATGGATTTATGGCTATGGGTTTTAGGGTTTAACAAAAAGAGAATCATATATCTCAAACTAGGTTGCTAAGAGAATTCCCCTAGGGTTGAGTTTGTGATCAAACGGGTTCATGTTCCATTGGTGTGGCTTGGCCGAAATTTGCTTTCCCGGTTCGAGATTGAAGCTAGACCATTGATCCCGTACCATCGGATGGTGGTGACTTGGTGTGGGGTGTAATAAGCCCGGTTGAGGTAATCTCCGACACTCTTTCTTTTTGTTTCTTGCAATCTTATATTTTGTTCTCAAGAATAGTGCATAGTTGTTTCAATGGCATCAACTTGTTAAGATTTTCGTTTTATTGTTATGCTGATTTTATTTTGAAATTTATCTTATTATAATAAAGACCACATGTAAGTGATCTTTTGCCAAAAGAAAAGGGTGAAGAAAAAAAAAAAAATTTCCCCGTTGAAAGATCACAGAGGCCTTTCTTTCAGTTCTAGTGTCGATGATTGCTTGAAAATCCATTTACAATCCCATTTATGAAATTTAAAATTTAAAAATAGAACAGATCATAGTTAGTAAGTCGGGAAATAACAATATCTTGGCAAACCAAAACATCGGTATAAAATCTATTTTATTTCGAAAAGTTAGAGGAAAAAATCGGATAAAAATATGGATCACCAAAAAATAAGGTAAGTTAAAGAATTGTTAATATTTCGAATTTGACTAAGAAAAATACAGTGAAAAAATAAAATATGCAAAGATGACATAATATAAGATTATGATTTACAATTACTGTATGGACATGTTGAAGCCATTAAATAATAACTGTATGTTATTACTTATGAAGGCTAAACAAGAGCAAAGGGTAAGCCCACATGGTTTGAAGTAGTGATAAAAGATATGGGGACTTATGAACCCTACTTAAGGTATGACCTTTAATAGAGCAAAATGACAGATTAACATTTGTGTAGCCGATCTCAATTAGATGGGAAAAGACTTTGATAATGATGATGATGTCTTTACCTAGCACTATTAGATTAATACTTGACAACTTTTTTTTCTAAACTTTCAACAAATCCAACAACAACGCTAACTTTATTATCGCCACACAAAACATATCATAGATTTATAAAGAATATACAATGAAATAACAACAATATTCATTACATTGGTAAATAATAAGAATTATAATCCAAAGTATATGATTATTGTTCGAATAACAAAACCAAAAGGACCCTCATTATAAGGTTGAAGTTGACTAAAACAAACCACAAATATATAAAATAATAATCCATACAAAATGCTATGTTATATATACTAACGAAAAATAAATTAAAAAAATGTGAAAGTAATCAAACTTATATATTTGGAAAGAACTCAAAAAAATGCTTAATGATGGTCGAGGGACTGTGTGACCCTTGTGTGTGATGGTGGCCTTCAGAGACGAAGGCCAAAACCTTACCTGTGAGTCATCACACGGTATGCATAATAATAGCCATTTAGGGAAAACAAACTACATTTCAGGGTGAAGCTTATGCATGTGCGAGAAATACCCCTATGCGTCATAGGAGCTGTGGTCGCATCAAGTCTAAGTGACATTGGTACGTCTCTAGGGGAGAACCTGAAATCCACAAACTAGGATTACGACCTCTTGGCTCATTGGCCAGACTTTCCCTTGCATGGACAGTGGGTAATGAGAAACACTAGGTCGGTTTGATAAAGTAACTGTGAACCATAGTCCACAGTTGAAGGTGGAGTACCCCAGCGTTTATTTATTAATTCCTAGACCGTATGGATCCTTTTCCCATCTAAGGAATTTAATTATATTTTTTTTAATGATATATGATTTTTAGAATTATTATTTGAATTTTTCTAGATCTCTGAATATTTTATTTATCAAATTTAGATTTATAAAAATAGAGATATGATTTTAGATTGATTTAAATATTCAAATTTGATTTTATGAATTTCTAAAAATCATACACTGAATTTTAATATTACATATGGGTGAGGCCCATGAAGTACCACATAGTGTAGCACACCCCACCCTAATGAAATTTTCCTTGTGTTAGTTCAAGCTTTAGCTTGAAAAGAAAGCTTTGAAGTGTTTTGGAAAGATTTTGCCTTGAGGAGGCTTTCAAAGGATTTTTGGAAAGCAAAAGAAGACTTGTGCATAATTTTGATAAGCACTATATTATGAATGAAATTATTTTATTTAATTTCTATTAATGGAAAAATAATTTAAGAATGGGGGATAAATGTTCTAGCGTATTCAATAATATTGATGACCCATCTATGAAATGGAAGGCTCATATCTCTTACCCTATAAGTCACTTAAGATCAATGATTCATATTCAATCTTACAAGAATAGGCAAGCAAAAAAAAACCATAAAAAATCCTAATTTCGTTCAAGCACTATAAAAAGAGAGTTTAGTCCCTACCCAAATCTCTTTGTCTTATCTCTTACACCTAATTCTCATCTCTCCCTCTTATATCTCACAAAGGGGGGCGCGCCATTTCTCTCTTAAAAAAAATTTGTCTCTCTCTCTCTCTTAAGAAAGTCTCCCTCTCTCTCTCTTAAGAAAATTTATTTCTCTCCCTTAATAGATCCAAAGGGGCACACTCTACTACTCTTTCATCTTTGATATCTCTCACATGGTGGTTTTCTCAACTCTCTCATGATCTCTCATCTCTCATGGAGGTTTTAAACTATAAGGTTGTGGTAGAAAAGAGAAATATTTCTCTCAAACTAGGTTGCTAAAGGGATTCACCTAAGGGTTTGAGATTTGTGATAGAAGAATTCATAGTTCCATTAGAGGGCTTGACCTAAATTTGCTTTCCCGGTTGAGATTGAAGATTGATCGTTGATCCCACATCATCAGATGATGGTTACTCGGTATGGGGGTGTAATAAGCCCGGTTGAAGTAATATCTGACATTCTCTTTTTGTTTCTTATTATATTTAATTATATTGTCTTTATATTCCCAAGCATAATAGTTGTAGATATTTTCTTTGTCTAAAGAAAGTTGGTTTAATGGCATCAAGGTTTTTAAAATATTAGATTTGTTAGTTTTATTTTTTTTGAAGCAAGAGTTATTGTAATAAGACTACTAGTAAGTGATCTTTGCCAAAAAAAAAGAAAATGAGTAAAAAGAAGAAAAAGAAAAAATATATATCCCCTGACAAGATCGCATTAGTCTTTCTTTCAAAGACCCCACCGTGCAAGCCGCAATACTGCAACATAGGGACAAATAAACCCTCTTGAGATGGCCCTGAACAAAGGGGATGATCTGGTGAAAATTCTTTAGAGTATCGTAGCTCCAAGCCAAAGGCCATGATGCAAACGAACTGAAGAAGTTCTCCATCTCTTTTGCAACAAACAAGTCTCTAGGGCGTATTCTAGAGAGAGAGACAACAGTTGACTCTCTTCCAAGATCTAGTCACAACAACTTGCTGAGATTCCAAGTTTAAATCTTGCAAAATCTTCTCCAAAAGCTTTGCATCTGTAGAAATATCTAAACATCTGAAGGTCCACAATTGAACTTCTACCATTGACCTTGTCAAGCAGATGTTTGTAATCAGTCGGAGATCAGTATTTGACTGTGCACTTTCTTCTATAAAGTGGTTCGTTGGTATCAAACCATCACTGCTGCCAATTTCTTTTGCCTAAAATAAAGTAATCTATATAAGTTTTTTTTCTAAATGGGAGATAAAAATTTCGGTTCAAACATTGAAAAGGCTAACATTACTTCTTCGTCTAAGATACCGCCTACTACTCAAGGTAATTTTTCAACTATCTTCTAATTGTCATTCTTTGATTGTTGGTACTGGAGCTAGAAATCATAAGACTAACTATTGTGAAAGACTCAAAGGTTTTGAACACATGTCTTCAAAGAGTCCGGTGTCATTGGCCAATGGCACTATGGTACCAGTTTGTAGTTTGTAGAGTGGGAAATGTTAGTCTTTTTTCTAAGGACAAGCCATCTTAAGTTTTATATATTCCTTCTTTCCTTTCGAATATTTTGTTAGTTAGTCAAATCACAAAAGCCTATAATTTCTTGGCTATTTTTTCTGCTGACATAGTTGTTTTTCAAGATCGGGTATCTGGGAAGAAGATGGGTGAGGGTTACCAATCACATGAGTTGTACCTATTGGATCAAGCTTCAAAATATCTTTTTGTAAGAAAAGTGCAATTCGAGGATAGTACATGGCATTGCAAATTGGGATACTCATCTGATAGAATTCTAATGCAGGTGGTCTCTAGTATTGATGCATCCTTTGCATCTTGTGAAGTCTGTCGGTATGCTAAACAAACCAAATTTCCATTTCAAAATTCTGATAGAATTAGTAAAAATAAATTTGATATCATTAATTCAGACTTATGGGGACTTGCTCCAGTGGATTCTTTTTCTAGTTTTAGATATATGTTTTCCTTGAAGTAAAATAGAATTGTTGAAAGGAAAAACGAGCATCTTCTTGAAGTAACATGTGTCTTACTTTTTCAAATGAATGTTCCTAAATCAAGGGTATTCTTACTACTTGTCATCTTATAAATCGATTGCCAAATAGAATGTTGGATAATAGAAGCCACTATGAAATGTTGTAAAGTTCCCTCCAACTGTTCATCATTTAAAGATATTTGGTTGTGAATGCTTTGTGTATTTATCAGAAAATCATGAAGACAAACTTGCTGAATGATCCACTAAATGTATATTCATGGGATATTCACCTACCAAAAATGGTTACAAATACTATGACTCAAAAACTAGGCGAATGTATGTTTCCCGAAATATTGAATTCAATGAACAAATTCCTTATTTTCAAACTAATAAGCCATAAGGGAAGATTAGCAAAACAACATCTACCCAAGATCTCTCAAGAATATATGGTCTTAATTCCAAAGTCGAAATCATTAAGAGTACTACACCTAATCAGAAAATACCTCAAGAATCCATTCTTGAAACACCACAAGACTCCAACAAGGAGGAGGTTCACTCAAATGAATATCAAGGGGAAATAATTCCTCTTCAAGACATTCAGCCAAGACAATTTAGTCGATTTAGTCAACCTCCTCCTGGTTTAAAGGATTATTATACATATCATGTCAAAGAAAGCAATCTTAAAAGTCGTTACCCTATTGAAAAACAGATGGATTTTAAGAAATTATCTCTTAAATATAGGGCTTACTTGACAAAAATTTTCTCAACTAAAGAACTCACTAGCTTCGAGAACGCTAATTCAAATGCAATATGGAGGACTGCTATGAAAGATGAACTTGTTGCTTTAAAGAAAAATCATACTTTGGATGTCGATACTCTTCCTAAAGAAAGAAAACCAATTCGATGCAAGTGGGTCTATAAAATGAAATACAAAAGTGATAGAACTATTGAGAGATACAAGGCGAGACTTGTTGCAAAGGGATTCACCCAAACCTATGGTTTTGACTATAAGGAATCCTTTGCTCCTGTGGTCCAAATGAATACTGTGAGGATTTTAATTTCTATTGCTGCCAACAATGATTGGCCTTTGTATCAATTAAATGTAAAAAATATCTTCTTACACAGAAATTTGGAAGAAGAAGTTCACATGAAACTTCCCCCTAGTCATCCTCAAGAAGGCATCAAAACTATGGCTTGCAAGCTCAGAAAAACAATTTATGGGCTTAAACAGTCTCCCAAGACATGGTTTGCAAAGTTAAGTCAAGCTCTCATTGATGTAGGGTTTTCTTAGAGTAATGTTGATTCATCCATGTTTATAAAAAGAAGGCAATCCGAGAATGTTATTATTCTTATCTATGTTGGTGACATTGTTATAACATGAAGTGATTCAAATGCCATAACAAAATTGAAAGAATACCTTCATATGAAGTTTGATATTAAAGATTTGGGAAAACTCAAATATTTTTCTAGAATTGAGGTTGCTTACTCTCATAGAGGAATTTTTATTTACCGAAGGAAAAATGTTTTAGACCTTTTGGGTGAAACTGACAAGATAGGGTGTAAACCTATTGATACTCGAGACAAATTATAAAGCCAACATAGACTCAAGCAAAGCTTTGGAAGACATTGGGATGTTTCAACGTTCGATTAGTCGACTTATATATCTTATTATCACTAGACCTGATATTGCTCAGTATGGTAAGTCAATTCATGCATTCTCCAAAAACTGCTCATTTTGAAGTTGTCAATTGAATTTTAAGGTACCTTAAGTCATCTCCTGAGAAAGGATTTTTAATGGAAAAAAAAATGGTCATACTGATTTTATTGCTTATTCTGATGTTGATTGAGCAGATAATCATACAGATAGAAGATCCATCATATGGTATTGTACTTTTGTAGGGGGAACCTTGTAACTTGGAAAAGTAAGAAACAGTATGTGGTTGCTCGATCTAGTGCAGAGGCTAAATACAGAGTCCGATCAACTACAACCTGCAAATTAATTTGGTTAGAATTTCTTCTTAGGGATATGGGTTTCAATATTTTCCTTCCAATGGTTATGAACTGCGACAATCAAGCTGTTACATATATTGCATTAAGTTTCGTATTTCATGAACGCACTAAGCACATAGAAACAGAATGTCATTTTGTGAGAGAGAAAATTCAAGCCAAAACAATTACTACTCCATTTGTCAGAAGAAAAAAATCAACTTGCTGATATCCTCACAAAGGCCATAAGCAAAGTACAGTTTCAAGAAGCATTAAGCAAGTTGGGCTTGATAGATATCAGCGCACCAACTTGAGGGGAGAGTATTGAAATAACCATGTATAACTAGCTACTCGATATGGTACAAGGATGATATAGTTATCCATATTCCATATTTTGGGTAACTAAATTTGAAGAATATCTTGGTGATAAGTTGGTGATATGGGGAGTTAGTTTTTATTTTAGTTGTTATCTTGTAAACTTCTATTTAAGATTAGATGAATGAAATAATGAGAACAACAGAATAACCCTTAAATTGTGGATGTAGGTCCAAGAGACTAAACCATGTAAAATTGTATTTTCTTTCTTTCTCTTCTTGCCACTCGTTCTCAATTTTTTCTACAAAGGGACACCGCCGGTCCGCTTAGGTGTCCTTGCTGTTTTGAGACTGTGGGTTGTCAGCCTTGCCTACCTCAAGGACAAGGCGTAACGACTCTATGATTCTTGGGATTATTTGTGGAACTAGGACTAACCATTATCCCCAAATGGAAAAGATTTCAGGGAACTTTACTAGGAAGCAAAAGATGCATCAATCTATTCATGAGGAGAGAAGCATTCAACTATGAGGATAGGAGTATCAATCAGTTCATGAGGAGGGAACCATTAGCCTATGTGGTAAATATACTTAAAATAACGTTTTTAACATTATTGTGAATTTTTTGCTTGTATAAGTGAATTGAACTAATATGTGAACATGGAGAAGATACCAAGGTTACAAAGTAAGTATTCATTTTTCAGAATAAAATCAAGAACAAATTTGGGAAATCATATTACAATAGCAAACAGGCACTTAATCTACCCATGTAAAATATTTGAAATTTTAAAGGGTGAGGTTTACATAAGGTGCGCACCTTATACTATACAAGTAAGATACACTGCAAAATTTTGCCGGAAATTATAGTTATGGTGCCGGAAACCTTATGATTGTTTGAAAATCCAATTCCAACACTGCTTATGAAATTTAAAATTTAAAAAATGATATAGATTGAGCAGATCTATAAACACTTGAAAATATATAGTCTAGATAAATCATAAGATAAACTATTTTTAAGACTTGAAATTGTTATTTTCTCTAGAGCAATGATCCAATGCAATGGTTGTATCATAGTAAAATGCAACGACACTTCTAGAAAACCATGTAGTATTTGTATGATCTCAAAATTTACACACACACTCTCTTTATCTCAATAATCAATCTCTAAAAAAATAGTTCAATTTGAACCCTAGATATGGTCAAAATGAATCCCCTCCAAAAACGAATCTAAACCATTCATTTTGTAAATTTCAATATCTTAGCCTTTATAAACTCAAAATGATTTTTTTCTTTTTTAACATTGTTCATCTAATGGTAATAAAGCCATCCAAAAAAATTGGAAATGAAAAAATACTTCTAAGGCCTAGATCTAAGCATCTCAACAAAATGAAACAACCTATGTTAATTGGGCTAAAAAAAGTACTTTCTAGATTGTGTTTTCAATTTTTTTTTTTTTTGTGATTGTTCACTAGAATGAAAAGAGTGTATATTTCAAATTTTGGATCAAACAAATAGCCATAAGGTGGTTTTTTAAAGTGGTTGCATCATATTACTATACAACGGTTGCATGAAATTATTGCTCATTTCTCTATATTTATACATCTCATCTCAAGGTCAGGATGATTAATTCGAAAGTTTTTTAATTTTGTAACACTCTTTTTTACAGAATTTTTGAGATGCACTTGACATCTGCAGCTTAAGGTTGCAATCTTAATTAACTTTTTCGAATTTTAAACCAGTAGAGAAGCGATGCCTCAGTGATCAAAACCACATTATGATGCAACCTAAAGGTAATTAGTTCATTTGTGAGCTCAAGCTGAATCACTTTCATTTTCATTTAGAAAAAATATGGGCCTTGGCTCGGTGGTTAGGGTGTAGGTCCGCAATAGATGCTCATTGTTTAAATTTCAACTAACTTATTGACTGCTTCATCAAGGATGGAGCCTGTGTTCACACTTGACAACCTTACATATTCATGGATTCCAGTTTTCAATCCTATAACTCCATGAATTAATCTCTAGCATTCTTTTAGAGTTGTTTGGTCCTGTATAGTACTTGTACTTCTGATAAAAGAAAAAAAAAAGAAGAAAAACAGTGGTCTTGAGCTATGCTCCCGCTGGAGCATAATGTGTACTAACTCCCTTGGCCAAAATAGCGATTTCGAAGTTTTATGTGTAATTTTACGATCCATGTAAGAATTATTAGATGAATATTTTGAAAGAAAGAAAGGCGTTTAAGTTATTCAACATCTAGATCTAGCCCTCAAAAAACTGATGGTCCCTATCACATCTTGAGGAGTTATATTTTTTAGGCCCATGGAGTGAGATTTATTTATTTAGTTATTTTTATAATGTTTTTCTTTTGAGGTTGGTATATAGGTACTACATGTTACATTGCCAAAATTCGGAGTCAGAGTCCAGAAAATACTCCTAGCATGACTTTTTCTGGAGAGACGGAGTGGACAGTATGCTCCACTTGAGCAGGAAATTATTGCATGAGTTTATATTGTCATATGTAACTCATTCTTAGGAAATCATGTCACTATTGCATGAGTTTATATTGTCATCTGTAACTCATTCTTAATTGTGTTTAACTCTTGAGACAAGCATAATAAATATATGAACTGAGAATAGGTCTTGGAAATGAGAATGGCCTCTTCTTCTTCTTCGTCTTCTTCGTGAGTCAGTTTCGTGAAGCAAATTGAGGCTATTGTTAATATTACGATTCTTTACATGATACTTTTTATCCATGGTAAATTTTTCTCTAATAATAGAAAATGGGTGGTTGATAATAGAAAATGGGTGGTTGAAAATGCATAGTAAACCGTTGATAATTAAACAGCAAGGAAATTAACTTATTGATTTGATCTTTCATTTCCCTAGGGGCCAGGGAGATCTACAAAACCGACCTGCCGCATATGCTTATGAAAAAAGTGGCTTTTGCTGGAAATAAGGAGTCCCGTGGATGGAGGGCCACGGTCATAGGGCTGGAAACCGTCCGAGCCCTACCGGCTCACCAAGTCAGGATAGAGCCTAGTCGAAGCCTGGCAAGGGCCTAATGAAGCCCCCTTCGGGCCGTAGGGGCTGGGACCAGACCCTACCCTAAGGTTGTCATGGCTTAACCCAAGCTAGGTCCTCACACCACATTTGTAACCCAGATCCTTGTTTTTCAGAGGCCGAGTGGCCCAGTTTTGTCTCAACATTCATATTCAAGGCCCAACTTAATCAATTAAACTGGAACCAGGTTTCCCCTTCCGAGACTGTCTTAGATAGTTATCGTGGACCAAAATTTCTTCATCCGCTACGAATCTACGATCATGAAGCTGAGAAGGAAAAAATGATTTGGACTTTGAAAGTAATACATTTTTTATTTGTTTTACACCATCATCATATGTGCACAATTTCTACTAATGGAAATGGATGGCCCCAAGGCGAATATATATGAACATGCAGGTTGGACCGCATTTCTACAATGTCGGTCGAGAGGTATAAGACATCCATATTAAAGATGGATGCAAATAAGTGGTCCATCTAAACACAATTGTAACTAATATAATTATTATTTTCAATTTTTAATTTATCTTATTTTTTCATATTCATGATCTCCATGTTAAAAATTATATATTCTCTAAAAATTAAGATCAAATTATATATATATATATATATATATTGCCAAGCCCACATTTCTATATTATGCAGGCTGGCCCATGCTAACCGCGTCCAATATACATTTCAACTACATTAGGTTTTGGAGTTTTGCAATCAGATGGATTCAAAACAGATATGCATTTTCAATTATTTAACATGTCTTTTATTCCACGTCGATTAAAAAAAAAACAAGGTAAACTGATGGAACACATTGTCAACCTTAAAACATTTTTCAATCGATCATTCCACTTTATTAAAAGCCATATCTTCTGATATTTGAATGTTCAGGATTCATGCTAAATTTTGATAAAATCTAAAAACACCCGCTACCTTTCTCTCTTCAAATGAGGAATTTTGATAAAATCTAAAAGCACCCACTACCCTTTTCTCTCTTCAAATGAGTTCCACGCATGAAACGTTGCGACTAAGTACAATTCGTTGTCATAGTAGGGCCTAGGTCGGTGCACCACGTGTATCATACGTCCGATATGCACTAATATTCAACTGAATTATTATCCAACTTCACAAAAACCAAGCATTCCCACGTATGAGACCACATAATTCACGCCCCACGACACCACCAAAAGTTAAAACAATAAAAATAAAAAATAAAGAAATTGCTTTATGATGAGACGATATTCCATTGAAGAAATCTCTCTGTGCCATACAAAATATAATACTACTTATTTAAACATAGTTTGTTTATGAACAAGATAAGAGTGGATGGGTCCACCTGTGATTGGTGGTTGCCCAAAGTTCTTTTTCTACAGTGATCACCTCTCAGATTCTTCAACCTTTTTCTTAAACTTTTGATTCTTTGGAATCTGAAGAGTGTTATTCTTAGGCTTTTCAAAATTGTACATGGTTCACTTCTATCGACAAAGAGGCCCAAAGCAAGTTAGATACACTGTTGGTTCTCATCTTCTCTCTCAAAATCCACCATCAATTTGTTGAGCTTCTTGTTGGTGATTCTTTGCTCATAAATTTTGGAATCCTCACTGCAACAAGAAATAGAGGACACCCATAAGTTAAATCCCAAATTATGAATTGATGATTTTTACTTATATCAAATTATTAAATAGGAAATAAAAAAATCAAAGGTTTTTTTTTTTAAAAAAAAAATAATCACAAAATCAAAGTTATAAATTAATTCTCTGGTTTTTTTCTTTTTTAAATATTTAAAGAGCAATATAGTTTGTACCTAGAATAGGTGGGGAATACCAAAGTTTGTTTCATAAAAAATGGTTAAAACCAAAAAAGTTTGATTTTTTATACATTGCCTTTATGCCCCTCGTAATTGAGATGGTGCTACGCTTTTTGGTATTTTTCAATTATTGCCCTAGAAGGGACAAAAGAATACCTGACCTTCCCAAACGGAAGGAGGTGCCTCACAAAAGAGTTGAAGTATTTTTTTATTTTTGATTTTTCACCAATGGGGGATGTAACCTCCCCAACCTAGAAACTATGCCAAACAAAAAATAAGGCTTGAAAAAACTAACGTCGTAAAGACCCCCAATTTGTTTATCAGTCCGATCTAAGTGTTTAAAAATTCAGCTTGAAAACACTCATCAAGTGATTCTAAAGTGGATCTAAAAGTTGTAGATTGAAAATATTATTTCTAGAGTAGATTTTCACCAGAGTGAGTAAATACTTGACCCCTCATATTTACCTTGATGGGGGGCTCGGAACGGGGGGCCTTAGCATCCTTGCAAATCTCGCTGCGTCCTCGGATCTATTGATGAGTTGGTTGAAGCAAATATAACGGCCATAAGCTGAAGGGTTCTCATAGACACATATGTGAGCATCCACCAAGAAGCCAATATCGACCGTTACAAACACCCCGCCTTCATACATCTCGGCAGCTCCTTTCAAGTAAGGATGTGAGAGAGGGATTTGAGGCCTAGTCAAGAGACCTGAGTTTATTGAGACCATGTCCACTCCTCTGTCCATTGCTAGGGCCCAAGCCGTTCTCTCCGCAAGGGTCTTTGCTAGGCCATGCCACAACTGATAAAAGTAATAAAATTTCAGTGAGTTTCGGCCGAAAATTTAAAATTTGACTGAAGTTCTACGGGGTTATGGAAAATATAGAGATGTAAGGCAACTTTTGAATAACGTTGTTTTTACCGTTATAACGGCTGTTACTTTACTCCCTGGTCAACGGTTCGAAACTTGAATTATGCCAGGAGTACAAGCCATGTGCAAACCTACCCATTTTTAGGAACCCTCACAAAATAAGTAAAGCGTAAAATAACAACTTTTTGTTTCAACAAAAGCCTTATGGCTGTTATAGTTCTTGGCACTTATGTTTGAACCAATATGGAAAACCCTGGTAAAGTCGATACATCCAGACAAAATTTCTGTGCTGTACAAAAAGTACTTCGAAAATGGTCGGATGCAAGTTTATTTATTTTTTGTTATTCAGGGGGGAATACCGGCTCCTACCCAAATTTTTAAGGTTAAATTTTCGAAGCTATGGGATTAGAGAGCACGATGTTCGAAAAAAGATGATAAAAATGCTATTCTCTCCCTAATTTTTGCATTTAATAACGGTTCAGCATGATGTTCAAAATAACTTTTGGAAAGGGCCATGTTGGGGGTATTCAGCCTGGATTAGGAGTTCCCTTAACAAACTATGTCCAAAATTTTCCCCTTTTTCTAATAAAAAAGAGTCAAACGAATATACTCCGAAAACAAACCTATATGGGCAAAGCTTTTTATTTTTTGAGAGATCCAAACATTCGATCATCATTTTGCGGCAAAGCCTTTTTCAAACCAATTGGAGTTGCCAACACTAATCCTGATCCGCCGTAAATCCAAATCTTTGATATGAACTCAAATTTTCAAATATAGACAGGCCAAATACCTTGAACTTTCTGCACAAGTTGGGGTCACTCCAATCTCTCTCATCAACATCTGATGCTTGATTCTTGTCACCTTTCCAAACAACGGCTGTGACCGATGAAGTGAACACTACTCTCTCCATGCTCTCTGTTTGAGCACAAGCTTCTAGCACGTTATGTGCTGCCATGACTTCAGTTTCCACTGAGAACTCCTACAATTACAAAAATTAACACGTTAAAACCCCATTAACCCCTTAATTTAGTGGATTAGTCGGGTACCCATAAGCTTAAACAGGCAAAACACTTCTGCTGCATGAATTTGATATGGAAATACAAAATTTGGGCTCATTTTGTGAAAGAGAAAACCACTTTATAGCTTAGCTCAAAATTTGCCTATTTTTCATGCACAGTTGCACATAAATCATCAATGTCCAAAAGACAAGTAGAGGAATTTTCTAAGTGAGAATCCAATTATGGTTGAGGATTTGAATTTTCCAGTAGGTTTATTTTTTTAAAAAAAAGAAGAAGAACTCACATCATAATCCGATTGATCCATGGGACTCTTGAAGGCATAGAAAAGGCCAAAGCAACCCTTAATGGCATCGATAATGCTCTGATAATCCATCATATCGGTGCCGAAAACCTTCAGATTCTCATTCTCAGTGATCATTTTCCTTAGAATTTGGCCATCATCTACGATAAATAAACACATGGTTAAGCAAACAAATAAATAAACAAAACCCAACTCAAAAGGCTGACTCTCTTCTCAAAACTCCCCTCTGCAACTTGTCGAATGAAAGAGAGGAGGAGATGAAAAAGAAATCGTTTTAGTGAAAGACAGAGAGCAAAAAAAGTGAACAGACCTCCATTTTGAACTGCAGCATGAACAGAGTAGCCCTTCTTCAAAAGCCTCTCCACTAGTCCAATACCCAAGTTCCCTGAAGCATCCATTACACAAACTGGCCTTGCATTTTCACCTCCTGAAGAGATCGCCATTACTAGAGAGAAAGAGAAAGAGAGATGTAAAGTTGTAACAGTTAAGAGGGGGTAGGAGTGTGTATTTAAAGGGGCGGACCTAGCATTCAAAGAGTGTGAGGAAGCAGGTGGTTGTTGGATGGGTTTAGAAAATGGGTTTATATGGCTGCAGCCTTAACAAAACAAGTATCGCTTCACCTCAAAATTTACCTAAAGTTACAATTATGGTGTTGGAAAACTTTCATCATGGTTGTGAAAAATATTAAGATTTTATGACCTAAAAATAGTATATAATATAATAAAATATCTAAACCGTCTACTTCACCCAAAAGATAAATGTTTACAATACATCAGATTTAAATTTTTGAGTTTTAAATTTTAAAAATTGATTTTAAAGCCATCATTTAGATTTTTGATGCCATAAAATGTTTTTAGAATGAGGATTCAAGGTAAGCGTTAACTTGTTTTTATAAAGCCTAGGCCTTATATAAGCTGCATCTTTTTTCATTTATTAATCCCTTTGACTCTCACCGGTACCTTCCAACTCGTACATGAACATTTAATTTTCCAAACTAAATATTTGCTCCTTGATCTTGAAAACCCTTAGTTCCTAATGCCACCTATCGCAACGAATTAAATAGTTCCATTTCATTCATTTTTGGATTTTCTTTTCGTTTTTTTGGGTGAATGAGTGTTCCTTTTCCTCAGAACACTTTAAACTACAAAACTTTAAATTTTTAGGGTTTCATGATCTTGGTTGGAGATTAGATACTGTGTGATGTAACTCGGCCAAGTTGACTTAGCCTCACCCTGGCGACGAGGTGAGTTCGGTGCCCAACTCAACTCCCCCAAAATCGCCCTAAAAAAAAAAAAACAATATTAAAAAAATCTAAGAAATAGAAATGATAGAAATGATTTTTAGATGATTCTGATAGTTTTAGGATGACTTTGGATCTTTCACGTTTTTCTTCTTTTTATATGTTTTCTGAAATATTTGAGGTATAAATTAAAATTTCCAGTAGTCCATATTTTATATGTTTTTCATATTTTTTTAGCTTTTTAATGGTTTTTATTATCTCTAAATACTTTTTCTAATTTTTTATTTTTTTAGAAATTTTTTTGTTTTTTTTCTTTATTTTTATACATTGTAAAAAAGATATGCACAACTCAGCCAAATCCACTCAGACTTAGCTGAATTACTCATCCCGAGCAAGGTTGGCAAAGTACCTTGGCTGAGACGAGTCCCGGAAAACTCGTTGGATAGTTAGGGAGACAATACAACCTTCTAAATGAAATTAAATACTTCTCACTCATTTATTATAATATGGAGTTAAGTGAAATCTCACCTCATTACTGCTCATACAGTAAAAGACAGCACAGCCATACCAGGTACATAAAAGGCTCGTACCAAAATTTGTTGTTACTGTATACACTCTTTTGGCTATGACTTTGAAACAAAAATTTAAATTTGGGCAATATTTACTGAAACTTTACGATTTATTTTTCTGTATCTTAAGCTCTCCTATGCAATTATTGCTTGGGAAAAGCATTGCATGCTCCTATAGTCTCTCTTCGGAGAAGAGCTTAGCAACCTCTTCTTCATGCTTTTTTTTTTTCTTTTTTTTTTAACGGTAATTTAGTGGGGAAGGCATCTACCATTTTTTCAAACATATTAAGAGTTAACTTTTTTTTAAGGTGCCAATAGGATGGTGTTAGTGATGAGAATGAAAACCAGAATATGGTGATTAGAGTGTGGGTGCCATCACCACGACCCAACCCCTTTTCCTTCGTGCAATTGGCATTTACAAAACTTCGAATGGAAAACCACTTTGAAAGAGGTAAGGTGTGTTTGGCCAAATTCTTCGTACCTTACACTCATGCTTATTAGGATATATTTGTTATTATTGATAATTCATTGTTTCAATAAAATTAATCATGAGATTGAGTTATTCATTGTTTGACAATTTTCGTCACAAAATTATTAAAGATAAACTTATAGGCAATTTTAATATAGGTTTATCTTTTCGAAATATGCATTTAATTTGTTCAAAGTAATT
>NW_006497648.1:4536203-4551020 GCF_000471905.2 Amborella trichopoda | reverse complement strand
TTATAATTAGATATGAAAATACATTTTTAGAAAATCCTAAGAGTTTTTTACACCAAAATTACATGTTATAATAAAATTTGGTCATGCGCCTTCATTGGATTGTTTAAGGTTGCAACCTTATTGAAACCGCACCCAAAGATAAATGGTCTCTTTGTAGACAATCCCTGAAAGGGTGTGGTTTGTATAGAGCCGAGGCTCTAAACAATCAAAGTGCAACTTCAAATAGTGTCGTGAAATGTGGTTTCAATGAAAGTCTTTGTGATTGCCTTAAATTATATTTTCATAGCTAATTATAAAATTTAAAGCTTAAAAAATAGTGTAGATCAATCAGATTTATGAAAACTTGAAAATCTAAAGAATTGACGGTCCAAAACTGCTTTACAAGATGCACTAATTCCAAAACTTGAAATCCCTTTTTTTCTCATGTCCATACAATTTGATGTCGCGATGATCAATTTGATGATATTTAGGCATCATAAAAATCTCTTTTATTGAAATTTTGTAGGTCAACTCTAATTTGAGTACTTAGAGACTCGACTCTATATAAAGTTTTTTCTTATTAAAATTGAGGTTTCTTTTTCTCAATTAGAAAAATATGAATAAATAAATATTAAATTGGATTAGAATGCAGATTATCTTCGGTTGTTATTTTATCTTAAAGTCTCTCTCTCTCGAAAGGGTCCTATCATAGTTGGGAGTAGAATGTTTATTTACTAAAAGATATTCTACTCCTTTGGGAGTAGAATGTTTATTTACTCCCTCAGTTAAACCTCCACTTGGAATTAGTTTTAGGATTTCAAAATTTGGGTATGTAACGTATCCAACCCATAGATTAACCACAATAAACAAAATTTTCTAATTGTACCTTCTATACACCTAAAAAAATAATGTCTTGAGATTGAATGGAAACCATCCAATTTTTAGATGGTGAGATCTATGTATCAGAAAACTAAAATTTGAATTTTTTTTTTGTGAGAATAATCATCTAGTAATTCTTAAGTGACTCCCGGAATTTCAGATTAAAAAAATCCTCCCAAGTAGGTCTTGTAAATGAGGGAGTAGAAGTACACCATGCTCCCATGGGAGCATAGTATACATGCCCAATATATGGTATGATAGATAGATTAGATAGTTATTTGACAATAACTTGCAATAATTTATGTAGATTACGTAGTTATTGCAGTTGTATTGATGTGTATCTTAGTGTTCCTCATGGGTTGGACGTCAAAACTCAATAATTTAACATCTAATGCATGTGGTCACCAAAGATTAATGCCTAGGAATTTTTATTTAGGCTGAATGGTCAGCTAAAGTAGTTGGAATGTGTGTAGATTAAACCAAAATTTAATTAAAAAAAAAAAAAAAGTCTCTCACTCCATTCTTATCAAATGATAGGGCTCAAATTCCAACTTATTCTTTTATGGGAAAGCGGCTAGGGTCGTGGTGGTAGTACCCCATATCCTAATAGTCATGTTATGGTTTCCACTAACACCATTCTCTACTAATAACCTTAAAAAACAACTAACTCCTAAGCTACTTAAAATACGAGTAGGGACATGTCTTCCCACTTAATTACCCAAGAAAAAAAAAAAAAAAAGAAGTGCCAAAGCCATGCATAAGGACGGGCTAACAAATTTCCCTTTAAAATATGAGTTCAACCCATTGAAAATACTCTAGAATGGTTAACCGGACATGGGGGCCGAAAGCAATTCAATCGGCTGATTCAGCCGACCTAACCGGGCAAGTCCCAATGGGTCAAAAAAAAGTTAAAAAATAAAAAATAAAATAAAAAATAAAATAAAATATGTATAGCATATTTAAAGCACGATTAAACAAAGCATCCAAATGAAGTTGAAAATTAATGAAAAAATGAATTTCAAATAATTGATTTCTACCCAAGAGTATTTTTGAAAATTTTCAAAAAGATGGAAAATGTAAAATTGAATATTAATAGCCAAAACAATTTCTAATGCTTTTCAAATAATGAAAACATTAAAAAATACATTTCAAATAAAATCTTTTATTTTTTGAGATTTTATATAATTATTTTTGAATTTTTTTAAAATACCCGATCAGTTCACTAAAACCAAAACCGACAAATGGCTAGTTCCAAACTAACCGGGCAGTTAAACTTTGAACCGGCTGCCACTGATCACTACCACTAATAGAAAATATGAGCATCATGAGAGCCTTTGAATCGAGAAAAAGGTTCTCATGATGAGGAGAATTGAGAAAATGTGAGTTTATAGATCAAATTTGCGGATAGAATGAACCACAGCTTTTGGCACCTAGTAAACAATTCATGTAGATAATTTCTTAAGGCACTAGCATTAATAAAAATTCGTGAAATAAAGCAATACTAGATGTGTCAAAGGATTAAAAAATAACAGAATGAAACAAACCTTCAATCTATCTTATGTTGTAACACCACAGTGTTTTCCTCCACCTGTGTTGGAACACCACTGCTCTGTTACTTTTCAATCTATCTAATGTAGAAAACACTGACAAATAGTAGTTATGTACCGATGACACTAATTTTTTTTTTATGGAAAGTATAGTATAAAACTATTTGTCTTTGGTACCAGAGGTCGTAGTCACTTGTGGATGTTAGATTTAATATCAGACAGATAGGGAATGCCATTGACTACATATTAAAGTTCTCAAGAGAATTCAAAATCTTTATAACACATCTTAAGCTTTAAGATTCAACATTTGACGGTTTAGAGTGACTGTGACTTTTTTGTACTAAAAGATATAATATTGTAATATACAATCTAATTTTAATGGGATTGTATTACTATAGGACCGTCTATCTTTAGAATAAGGATATCTCAATTAATATTAGCCATCAAATGTCAAATTAGGCCGCTTAAAGTATGTCACGGAGTTCAAAAAGATTTTTTTTATGAACTTTAATCCTAACCAATCACACTCTCAGCCTTTTTATTTCAAAATTAATGGCCAGAAATGACCCTAACCTCCTTATACAAAAAGATAAATGGTCTTAGGACGAGGTTTCTATAAAGCCTAGGCATTATGAAAACAAAATAAAGCCTTACTCAAATCCTCACTCGAAAAGCACTTTTGGCAACAAAAATCTCCATGATGGCTCTAAAATTAATTTCTAACATTGACAATAAAATTTGAAACTCAACAATCGTATAAATCTTACAGATCTTTGAACACTTATTTTGAGGGCAAAATGGATGGTCAAGATAATTTGTTACAATATATACTACGTTTTTGAGCTTGAAATCCTAATTCTTTTTCACAACCATAATATTCAAGTCGAGATGATTGATTTAAAAGATTTCCAATGCTTGAATTGTAATATTTCAAGCCGCAATGATTGATTTAAAAGATTTCCAAAGCTTGAATTGTAATATTCAATGAGTTATAAGGTGAGACTTTACTTATTTTGATAATGTTGCAGCCCTATCAAATCATTTTCCATAGTCTTATGGTATATATGTTTATTTTTTATTCCATAAGGGCTAGCATATCTCTAAAGGCTATAATCCAAACTCACTCTAAGGTAGTCAGTTTCGCAGGAAGCTTATCTTTTAGAGTGTGTTAGTTTGTAGATAAAAAAAACTTTAAGAAAAATGACGTTCCTAGTATTATAGCAATTCCACGTTTCACTGTGTGGGAATTGCTATACTAATGGGAAGCCAAAGTTTTTTTTCCCTTTTAAAATGAGAAAGTTTAAGTTCTTGGGGGGCCCTAAGAACCCAAAGTCTCCAAAAGGTTTTGTCGATTATTGCTCCTAGTGATCACTATTAACTATTTATTACATAATATATGTTATATAACATTTTATTTATATATTAAATGACATATTTAATATATAAATAATATTTTAATAATATATAATATATTAATAATGTTGTAAAGAAACATTTATTTCTCAGCAAACAAATGCACCCTTAGGGTGCATTAGATATATTTTGAGAAAGTTTTAGGGAAATGCGTACAATGAGACCATTTATGTTTGGGAAAAGTTTATATAGAGCCTAGACTCTAAACAATCAAATTAGAGTCTACCTTAAAATTTTCATTAGAAGAGGTTGTTTTGATGCCCAAATATCATCAAATTGATCATCTTGACATCAAGATGCATGGACATGAGAAAAAAATGGATTTCAAGTTTTGAAAATAGTGCATCTTGTAACGCATTTTTGGATTGTAAATTTCAAGATTTTCAAGTTTTCATAGATATGCTCAATGTACACTATTTTTGAAGGTTTAAATTCATAACTAAAATGAAAATATAATTTAAGGCTATCACAAAACTTTCTAGTATTGAAACTATAGTTCTCAACAGTATTTGAAGGTGGCCTCTAATTTGATTGTTTAGAGCCTCAGCTCTATACAAATCGCACCCTTTATGTTATATAGAAGGAGGTCACAATCATCATTGACTTTTAGATTTAAAATAAGGTGGGTTGAGGATGTGCCATTGTTTAGGAACACAGTCCGAAACAAAATTTCTCAAATGTCGTGACACCTTAAAATGTCAAAATCAGTAAGTTAATAGCATTAACACTAATTCACAATCCCCTTACTAATTGTTGCACCAACATTTTAGAGCTATTTCCAGGTAATTTCATATATTTTTCAATTCAAATTGATAACTTTGCGTTTATATTACATGTATGATATTATCTACAAACTTTTTGTCAAGATAATAATAGGTAGTAATATGGCAGTAATTCGATTTTATTCAACTTTCAAATTATTTTACGCATGGAGAAGAAAAAATTACCAAGGTAATTGTTGCTATAAAGTAGAAAAACAAAGAGGAAGCAGATTAAGGCCAATCCATCACTTTGAAGTTTGAAGTTTTCGAACTTCAATTATCCATAACACGCCACTGAGGTATAGAAGACTGAGGATATTTAAGACTAGCACCATTGATAAGATTGTTCATGATTCACAATTTCACAAGCCACGTTGAAGTATATGGAAAAATGTATGCAGATACTATTTATTTTTAATACTAATAGGTCACATCCGTCAAATTTGAAATCGAGTAGTTTGGAGTGTATCATTAACTAGACATAGAGTTAAAAAAAAGTTCTTGAAGTTTGTAACACACTTCACGCCATTCAATTTGACATCTAATAAATAGTAGCAATTATAACCTCCTTGTAACAAAGCTAAATGGTCTCATTGTATATAATCCCGAATTATATTTGTAATACAATAGTAAGCATTAAAAATATGAAAACTATCTAATGAGACCATTTATTGTGACCTCTTGTATCCAATGAGACCATTTATTGTTGTAAGTAATTGTAACCTCTTGTATTAAAAGTAAATCTTCTTATTGTATACAATCCCAGAGGGGGCTTCCTTTCTTTTTTCCGGACAATGTCACATGAATCGATCGTTCTAGGTCTACAGCATGTTTCTAAAATAATGAAATTGTTGTTGAGACTTGATTTTTGCTTATTCAATAGTCTGATAGGGAATTTGAAAATATTATGTATAAATTACATCTCTTCAAGTAGCTCAAATATTTATTTTTTTTCATGATTGTTCTCGGTAGTTATGGCTCTTAGTCTCAATTTAATTCGATTCATGTGTCATTGTCCGGAAAAAAAGGAAGCCTCCTCACACCATTTTCAAATCTTAAAAGTTGAAAATCATGGTTCAACTAAATTTTAACAAAGGAGTGATGAAAAATAAATTCTTGAACCGATGAGCATCTTTTATAGGCATCTTTTCAAGAAGAGAATATAATTCTAGAGATTTGGAAACTGAAACTTGGTTGATTAGTTGCCCATGAGTTAAATGGGTCTCTAGTGTTAGGTGATCGCTAACTGTTTTTCAGTTACACTATTAACATGTATGTTTATTTATTTATTTTTATTTTTATTTTATTTTGTGTGGCCATCCCTGATCCGTCCGACACATGGAGTGCACAATTGGCCTCGATCCAAATTTTTTCAGGTGGACACCATACCGATCCCTTTCATAAGAGAGGTTTTGCAACGTGTGATAAATGGTGACAGCCACTGGGAGACTTTCATTCCTATAGGTCACAAGTTTGTATTTCAAAAAAAAAAAGAAGAAAGAAAGAAAAAAAATAAGAGAAGAAGAAAAGAAAAAGAGAATACAGGTCTTGCTTGTCTTGCTTGTTTCGAGGGATAAATGAGATATGCAACAAGGCTTTTGTTGCATTTCATTTGTTCGTGACATGTAAGGAATTAGTACCTCCATTTTAAATTGAAAAATGTTTACCTTTTTTGCATATCAAGTTGTATCAATTTTTTTCCTTTTTTTTATATTACTTTTGTATACATATATGAGATTTCTCCCACAAGTGTAATACAAAAAATAAATTCTCATACGGTATCAGAGCCTAGTCCATTGGATCTGGGAGCCTAAAAATCGCTCATCAAAACCACCATACAAAACTACTCTGCAAATCATTATGCAAAACCATTGTCAAAAGCGCACATAGAAAACCACCCACTTAAATCTGAAACCACCATATCTCCTACAAGAATCGCCATCTAAAACTACCTACAGAAAACCCCTCCACCAGCTAATGACTCATCTTCTACTTCTTTTCTAGTCTTTTCTCTAATGATGTTTATGATGTATCTAGAACCTCACCCATATCTCCTATAGATGGACCAGTTGTATAATATTCATTTACAATTGATGAACCACTTCAGGCACATGTACTTGCTGCTCTTGTTCAAACTCCTTCTGTCTATCGTAGTAACTATGTATCTATCTTACCAGCTTGTTTTGTTGATTATGAAATCGTTTTACCAAACTATCGAGTCTTTCTTGTTTTTATTCATTCTTACCCTGAGCCACAGACTTATAAGGAAACTGCCATACAATATGAGTGGCGACATGCCATAGTAAAAGAATTTACTGCTCTTCACATAATGCATACTTGGGATCTTGTCCTTCTTTCTAAAGATAAAAGTGTCACTGGCTGCCGATAGGTATACAAAACTAAAACTAAAGCTGGTGGCAGTGTCGAGCGTTATAAGGCACGATTAAAATTTATAATTAACAATTCGAGATTGATTTTGTCAAAACTTTGCTCGTGTTGCCTACATGACTACAATTCAAACTCTGATTTTCGTGGTTGTTGTTCGCCAACAACCACTATATCAACTCGATGTAAAAAATGCATTTCTTAATGGCCATGTTGCAGAAAAAGTTTATATGATCATGGGATTTCAGATACTAACCATAGAGTATGTCGACTACCGCGCACACTCTATGGATTTAAACAAGCTCTTCATACTTGGTTTGCAAAATTTAGCTGTCTCTGCAGGTCTTCGTCAAAGCTATCATGACCATGTTTGTCTGAGTGACACCCAAAGGATATGCAATTCTCTTACTCTATATTGATGATATGATTATATGTGGTGATGATGATGATACTATTCATCTAATCAAGCGACAACTTAGTCAGCTTTTTGAGATGAAATGTTTGGGATTTTTAAAATATTTTGTGGGCCTAAAGGTTGCTTATTCTTCTCGTGGGTATTTGCTTTCTCAACTTCAGTATGCCTCAGATATTGTTTCAAGAGCTCGTTTGGATGATGATACAAAGTATATTGATACACCTAGTTAGTTGAATGTCAAACTTTGTTCGACAAATGGTTAGCTCTTTTCTGATCCTACATTTTACAGATAACTTATTGGAAGCTTGATTTATCTTACTATTTCTTGGCCAGACATTGCTTATACTGTTCATTTGGTTAGCCAATTCTTGAGTGTCCCTCCATTTGTACATTGACAATTGTTTTACGCATTATTTGTTATATTCGAGACATGTTTGATCGTGCTCTCTTATTCTTTCCATTTTCTACTCTTGAGCTTTATGCTTACATTGATTCTGATTTGCGAGGACCACTACTGTTTGGAAGTGTACTAAATGTTTTTTTATTTTTCTTGGTGACCCCTTTATTTCGTGAAAAAGCAAGAAGCAAAAATGTACTGCTCAATCCACTGTTGAAGCTGAGTATCGAGCTATAGCTCAAACAACAACGAAGATTGTTTGGCATCGCTAGTTATTGGCTGATTTGGGTGTGGAACCTTCTACTTCTACTTCTACTCCTCTACTTCTACTTCTACTTCCTTATATTGTGATAACAGAAGAGTCATTTATATTGCTAAAAATCCATAATTTCATGATCGCACCAAGCATATTGAAGAAGATCGTTGAATTCATTTATATATTTTACCTGGGACAATCGCTCTGCCATATATCTTATGTTCCACCCACTTGTTGAATTCTTTATAAAATCCCATAACACTCTTCGTTTCTCAATGTTGGGTTCATGTGGCCTTTAAAGGCTTTATGAGTGCTTGTAAAATGAAATGATAGAGTAGAACATGAACTCAGTGGGAGTGTGGTCCCTCGTGGGCTATACTAAGCAAACGATGATTTGCTGATACCGATCTGTGCTTAACGATCTAAGCCAGTCGATTGGAAAAAACCCATGTTACTTGGGCATAAAGAACAAACTGATAAGGGTTCTAATGGGTTAGCCCTTGATGAGGTCGGAAAATATGCCCGGATGAGTGAGCCGAGGGACTGTGTGACCCTTATGTATGATGGTGACCTAGAGAGATAGGGGCCAAAGCCTCATCCATGTGCCATCACATGGCATGTATATCAATAGATCGTTTGGAAAAACCAGAAATCTACCTTTTAAGGTGAAGCGTATGCATGTGAGAGAGATACCTCTATGCATCATAGAGTTGTGGTCGCATAAGGTATTGGTGATATTGACTTGTCTCTAGAGGATGACTTGAATCCACAGGCTGGGATTGCGATCTCTTGGCTCATCGGCCGGACTTTGGTGACCCGATAATGAGCCCTTGCTTGGACTGTGGGTCATGGGAAACACTGGATCTGTCTGATCAAGCAAATGTGGTCTGTTGTCCACAGTTGAAGGTGCAGTACCCCATGATTATTGATTCCTAAACCATATTTTCTCATCAAATTAATTTAATTGTGTTTCTTTTATGATGAAAATTATTTTAAGATTATTATTTGAATTTTTATGAACCCCTGTATATTTTATTTATATTTTTTGGATTTATAAAATTAACGATATTGATTTTATAATTATTTAAATATTCAAATATTCAAATAATATTTTTATTAATTTTAAATATATAAAAATATCATAGGGGCCCATTGTGGACATGGGCCCGCCATATTTTTTTAGAATGTGGGGCCCATAGGTGCCATCCTTGGTGGCACGCCCCACCCTTATTCTCTTTCCTGTTTTTTGGTGATATGGCTTGTGGCCATATGGTTGGAAGATATTGACTAAATATTGACTTGATATATCTTTAAAATTTTTTGTGGAAAGATTGAGTAGACTTATGTTATTTTATAGTATGCACAATATTTTGATTAGATTTAATTTATTTAATTTCTATTGATGGGAAAATGGTTTAGGAAAGGGGATAATGATTCATGCACTTTTCATAATGTTGATGGCTCATATATGGAATAGATGAATCACATCTCTCACCCCACAAGTCACCATTGATCGACAGTCTATGTTCAAATCTTACAAGAAGATGCAAGTCAAAGAAAATCTTAAGAAACCCTAATCTTATTCAAAGCCTATAAAAAATGATTGTCTCTACCAAAACATATCTCTATACCTTGTCTTTCTATTTCTCTCTCTTAAAAAAGTTTCCTTCTCTCTTGTTTGATCTCTCTCTCCCACATTATGAAAGAACCTAAGGGTTTAGGTTCTGGAGTTTTTCTCTCATGTCTCTCAAATATGGATTTATGGCTAAGGGTTTTAGGGTTTCGCAAAAAGAGAATCCATCTCTCACAAATTAGGTTGCTAAAAGAATTCACATAGGGTTTGAGTTTGTGATCAAAGGGGTTCATGTTCCAATGGTGTGGCTTGTCTGAAATTTGTTTTTTCGGTTCGAGATTGAAGCTAGACTGTTGATCCTGCGCCATCGGATGGTGGAGACTCGGTGTGGAGTGTAATAGGCCTGATTGAGGTAATCTCTGGCACTCTTCTTTTTGTTTTTTACGATCTTATCGTTTATTCTCAAGCATAATACATAGTTGTTTCAATGACATTAAGTTGTTAGGATCATGGTTTTATTGTTATGTTGATTTTATTTTGACAATAATCTTATTATAATAAAGACCACATGTAAGTGATCTTTTGCCAAAAGAAATGGGTGAAGAAAAAAAAAATAATAATATATATATATATATATATATATTCCTCGGTAAAAGATCACATAGGTCTTTATTTCACTCAAGTCTTGTTTCCAACCTCTCAATGGTTTGCTTCCAACCATCATAAGTTTGAGGGGGATTGTAAAATTGTATATTTATTTTTACCTTTTTTGTATACCATACACGTTGTAGGATTTTCTTTCATTTTTTGTATATTACCCCGGTATGCATATATGGGATTTCTACCACAAGTGTAATACAAAAAATGGAGAGATTTTCTTACATATATGAGGTGTCAATCTTGTGATGTGGAAATCAGGTGAACCTCAAAAATTCACTCAAAGAGGTTGTTTGGAGATACAAAGATGTATGGATCGCGAAAAAAAAAGAAAAAAAAGAAGATTTCAAGCCCTAAAAATATTGCATGTTAAAACACGTGATCTGTACCGTTTATTTTCATAATGTTTTAGTGTTCATTGAGAGTTCCAAACATTAAGACAACATCTTGTACCAAGTTTTAGTGTTTTAAGTTTAAATTTGTTACCTTATACAAACCCCGCCCAAATAAATTTATCAATAAGTGATACAAAGTTGGGGTAGAGGCTCCAAATCTTAGTCCAATTTTACCGCAAAAAACTTGGGTCGTGTAGCTGCCAATCCAATTCAATTAGAAGGAAGCTTAGTTGGGTTGGGTGGAAGTCGAGCTCAACCACTAAATAATGTCACATCCAAAGTCGATGACTGTCCGGCAAATCACATGATACCACAATGGAGACTAATGCGGCCACCCAGGTTTTTAGTAGTTCAACCCTAATGTTTTTTAATTATGCCACCCAAAATTTGGGTAACCATACTAGCCGGCACGGCACAACTGTTAACCATGCACTAGTTTTTTCGGCACCAGTTTTTTCCTCATTTATTATGGTATCTTCCCTATTTTGTCCAAAATTATGTCGAAAGCACTTTTTTTTTTATACAAATTGTATGGATATGAAATTTGGTACGTGTCAGCCCCTTATTGAGGTGTACCTATTAAAAATAATTTTTCGATAAAATATAATAACCATAATACCCCTTGAAACTTTCAAAAGTATTTTGGTTATTTTATTTTATTGAATATATTTTTTATATATTTTTTGTTAGTGCAAATTTAATAGAGGAATGGACGTCCACAATTTGGTATCAAAATAGTTTATAGAAAAAAAATTAAAAATAAAATACTATAAAGATGTGACATTGTGATTGGGGCAATCTTGACTCTCTATTATTCAAAATGGACGGTTGGATAAGGGGGAAGATAAAACTTCTATATGGTAGGAGAAGCATAAAAACCTTGCCCTTTTAATTTTGCCATCAGATCCAACATCGAACAAGTAGAAAATTCATTTTTTATTTTTAAATATTTGAGGACCGTTCGATATCACAAATGTTGAATGCCCCTATCTTTTGTTATGTTCGATATTGACAATGACCGACTGCCCTAAAGGCGATCGTATGTTCAACATAAGTGATATTGGACGTCCTCAAATCCTTGCCCTTAGACTGATGAATGTTGCTAACACCAATGACTTATCTGCAGTTGAAAATATCAAACAAGGCAAGGATTTGAAGATGTTAGGTTATATGATGTTGTTAATGCCGGACACCTTGTCCCTTAGCAAGAGTTATGTCCAGTGTTGAAAATATCGGACAACCCAAAGCCAAAGGAGAGAAAGTGAAAGAGAGGTTGCACAGTCCCAACCCCAATAGTTAGAGAGAGAGAGATGTTAGGGTGGGCAGGCCCGACCTAACAGTTAAAGAGAGAAAGATAACCCAATAGAGAGAGAGGTTGGGGTAGTCTCTTGCCCCAACAGTTCCAAAGATGGAGAGAATGAGAGATTTTGGGGCAAGCCTGCCCCATCAGTTAAAGTGAAAGATAGAGAGCTGAGAGAAAGGTTGAGGCAGTCCCATGTCCCACCAGTTAGAGAGAGAGAAAGATAAAGTGAGAGAGACCTTAAAAAAAAAATTTAAAAAAGAAAAAAATAAAAAAAAGAAAAAAAAAAAGAGAGGGGTTGCGGCAAGGACATGCCCCAACCCAACATATAGAAGAGAATGAGAGTGAAAATAAAAGAATGCAATGTAATAGTGCACAAATCGGGAGATCTTTACAAAAAGTCGTCAAATAGTGCACCAATTAGTACTGATTAATACAATAAATCGGCCGATCAATGGATTGAAAAAATTTAGAATACATAACTATCGAAATCGAGATAACTCGAGATCGGCCGATCTTGATTTAGTCGGCTGATTTTAAAAAAATTGGCCGAAATTTTAAACAATGGGTCAAACAATACTCATCAAAACTCCGTTTTTATTAGGATTTTTTTTAGCAAAAATACTCTCATGTCTTAAAAAGGTTTTTAAAAATACGATTTTGATATTAAATTAAGGATAAATGAATTATTGTCGTCATTTTAGACAAAGCTATTCAAGGAAGCTTTTACTTGAGGGTGAGGTTTGTGTAAGGTTCCCATCGTACGCTGTACGGGTTGAAACCTTATTATGGCTTGGAGATCCACATTCACCCCTTCTAAATAACGGCGCAAATCAAGTACGCATGTGCCCATCGATTGATCAAAGCCACCGGCACTGAAACATTAATTTTTTTCTTTGGATATAAACACTTGAGAATCTTAAAAATAGATGTTCTACTACAAAATGCACTATTTTGGGTATTTTTAATTTTTTTTTTCTTTATTTCCATACATATCGAAATGGAGATGATCAATAGGAGGTTTTTCCAATTTTAAAACTCTCTTTTCTACTGGATTTTTGAGGTGCAACTTACTTTTATAATATCATTACTTTAATTTGTTCTATTTCATTATTTTTTCTTGTCAATATACCGAGTGCTATGTTCACTTGTTATAGCTCCTTTGGAGCTTCGACAAGGTACTAACTTTCGTTTATTATTTTCTTAATTACATTACGAGCTTAGATTTGTAGTTGGTTTACTTGAATGTTATTATAATTGCACAGTCTAGCCTACATATATGGCCATACATATATCGTTTTTAAACTTCACTATTTTTAGTCAAATCCATACCGTTCAAGTATTTTCCACTTAGTGATTTATATGGTGTTTTAAAACCGAGATAAGTTAGGTGGATGTCCACCCCTATAGATCAGTGTCAGGTCGCTAGGTGATCCAATCCGGTCCATATCAAATATCCAGAAAAAAACTAAAAACTTATGAATAAATTAAAAACTAAAATAAGGGTTTATGCCGTGGGGATTTAAGAAACATAATGAAAGGGTTTTTTTTTTTTTTGGTTAGAGGTGGGGGGAGGGGAGGACCAAGCCGGGACCTATACCTTCCCAAAACTGACTCCATTCCAGTTGATTCCTAGTTCGAATTGGTGGTTCTCATTCCAGATCGTGGGGTTTTAAAACTCAATCTTACGACAATTCCTTTTCCCAGACTAGATTATTGACTCCATTTTTATTGGCCCATAACTGAATTGCTATTGTTTTTTTTCTTTTCTTTTTTTATGTCAACTTAAGCTAATTTTGCTTCATGCTTGACCGATATATTGCTAACTTTAGCTGAAACAGTACACGCTCAGGTGTCTGACTATAGAGACATTAGTTGGAGAGTTACATTACATATTAATTGGGGTTAGACATCAGTTGAAAATAAGACACGCCAAAGCAACCCCACACCTTATTCACCATTTTGTGGTTACGTTTTGTTGTGTTAGCTGTAGTAATGAGACGTTCAAATTTTTAAAACTCATGCTAACTAAACGTGACACTTCTTTTCAAAAGATATCTCTCTATGTCTATAACTTTCTAACTTATTATCCAAAAATATCTCTATCCTGCACTACTATTTTATTTGAAGTAAGACATTCAGTATAGATTATTCTAAACTTTCCAGAGATAAAGAAAGATGATATATTCATATAAATATAAAAATTTCCTTCTTTCCTTCTTTTTCTCTTTCTTAAAATTCTGATCTATTTCTTAAAATCTTAGAAAATTTTCCTGCTTTAAAGTTTCTTTCTTAAATTCTTTCTCATATATGCCTTTTTTTCTTCTCTCTCCAAATGTTAAGTCTCTCTCACGTCTCTCCCCCCTTCACACTCAAAGATTTTTAAAGAGAGAAAAAACAACCTATTTGTGAAAGGAATTGTCTACAACGAGATCATTTTTCTCTACGGAATGTATACAATGAGATTATTTATCTTTGGTCATAATTCCTTACAACCAGCGTTTTAAAAATCGCCGAGTCAAACCGGACTCGCCCAGTTCGACTCGAAATTCACAAAAAAGGGACCTGATCGGTTCAAAAACCGGGAATCGTCCGGTTCTAGAGAGAACCGGACGATTCCGCACAGTGACTCGCCGATTCACTGTGCGGAATCGGCGAGTCCGTGAAGAACACGGGTTGCACAGTGTTCTTCACGGATTTTTTTCAAATTTGTCATTTTTTGATCATTTTTTTTGTTTTTTTCAGCACGTGATCTGTTTTGCAGGCTGTAAACAGCTTTATTCAGCTTTTTCAACGATTTAATGGTGGAAAAATTGGTTGTTTTTGGATCAAGAAAAATTCGGGGTTTAGGGTTTCCTCC
>NW_006497648.1:4519056-4534326 GCF_000471905.2 Amborella trichopoda | reverse complement strand
CCGATCCGGACCGCCGATTCGCCGATCCGGATCGCCGATTCGCCGATCCGGATCGCCGATTCGCCGATCGGATCGCCGATTCGCCGATCCGGATCTGTTTTTGAAAAGCCCGATCCGGGTCACCGATCCGATTTTTAAACCATTGCTTACAACCATTTGATGTAAATTTTAATCGTTTGGATGTGTCACAAACTTCGAGAATTTTTTTTTTGAAGTTTGAACTTGGTCAATGGAATAATTGCAGCCACCCAACTTCTAAACCAATGGTTAAGATTATTGTGACCACCTTGTATAAAAATTACAAAATATAAATAATGTGATCTTAATTTTTAGAGAATATATAATTTGATCCTAATTTTTAGAGGATATATACTATTTATCATAGAGATCATGAATATGAAACAAAAATTGAAAAATAAAAATAAAAATATATTAAGAGAACATTTTGACCAATAGTTACAATTATTTTTAAATGGACTATCTATTTCCATCCATCTTTATACCTCCGGACTGCATAGTGTAGAAATACGGCCCAACCGGTGGGAAACGACTGTTCTTTAAAATTTAAAATCCGATCTCAAAAGTAGAATTTGAAGGGTGGACTCATTTCCTCGTAAGAGACCCAGGACAAACCCTGTACTTTTTTCAGTAAATGACTCGCACAAACACGTGTCACTCGCTAGTTTCATCGCGGTGGACACGACTCCTTGAAACGCGACATCCTCACTCTCTAAAGCAGTAAACCCCATTCCTCTCTCACTCTGAAACCTGCTTTCTGACTCTCTTGAAAACCTCCACTCTAACTGTCTTTTCTGTGTAATCTCTGTTTCTTCTTCAAAACCTCGAAATCGAGCAAGAAATGGCGTCCCTCTTCTCATCATTCTTCGAACCAAACATCTCTTCCTCTCGTGGTCGGAGCCATGATTCTCTCAAGAACTTCAGACAAATCTCTCCGGCAGTTCAGGCCCACTTAAAGCGGGTGAGTTTCATTGAAAAATCTCTCTGATTGTCAGAAATTGGGGTTTCAGGCTTAATCCCTTTTCTTTTAGTGGAAATTTATGGGTTGAAGGTTTCATTTTTGCAGGTTTATTCGTGCTTGTGTTTTGCCCTAATAGCCTCTGCTGTTGGAGTTTTTTTTCATCTTCTATGGAATATTGGTGGGGTTATCACTTTCCTTGCTTGTATGGGTAGTATGGGATGGCTTCTCTCGATACCAGCTTATCCATATGAGGAGGTAATTCCGATGTGTTTTTCCTCTTTATTTTTTAAATTTTTTTTTATTGGATTGTTTGATTCCTATTTCATGGGATTCATTGTGATTGATGTTTTTTTTTTCGATTGAACAGAAGAAGAGAGTTTTACTCTTGATGGTTTCGGCTTTGTGTCATGGAGCTACTCTGGGTCCGTTGATTGATCTGGTTATTCAGATTGATCCGAGGCAAGACTAATTTCTTCTTTTTATTTTGAAAGTCTTTAGAAATACTGATTTGACGGTATTCTTAAAGCCTCGAGGATGATGAGAAGTGATCTACTTAATATGGCAACTGTGCTTGACTCTATCAGAATCTTTCATGAGCTAAAGTAGCCAAAATTGTTGGTTAAATCATTCCTTTTAGCGAATATTTTCTGTCCGCTTGTAATTCGATGGATTTAAGTTGGCAATTTTTATGGTTATGTTTAAATATGGCTCTAATGCATAAGTTTATCATGATATGATTATGGTAAATTGTTTTAAGCAGGCGGGCCCGCACACCTGCATGCCATCTACGTAATCTCCACCATCCAACTAAGTTGGATAGCGTAGATGGCATGTGTGCATGAGCCGACATAGAAACTCTGTCCTGTGATTATTATGCTCTCTGAAATTAATTCATTTGTTGGTCATAGATTGATATAATTCATTGACTGGTAATCTGAGGTTGACACAATCAACCAATAAAGAGATGTGAAACTACCTTCCTCTGGATAGGTAGTCAACACTTGATGAGTGGGGTAAAATGATTTGTTACTGTTGGCAAGTTTGATGGAAGTCTGCCATTTTGTATCTGTTGATAGATGTGTATAAATATGTTTATGTCTAGTCTAGGCATTCCATATTTATACCTATGCAACCTGTAACCATTGTTGTGCTGTAAACCATTGTTGTGGATAACCATCCAAATAATGTTATATCATCCTAACGTAACTAGGATGAAGATTCATGAGAAGATTGTTCTGTAGAATTTTAGTGATTCAAAAGTGCTAGGTAAGCTGGGACTATCGTAGCCTCCACTCCAATAGTTGGGACTATTGGCTGCTAAAAGGGTATGCTCGTTTTGAGTTGTGAAAGGTGTATACCCTACCCTGAATGCTTGAGGCCCCTTGGCGCATTGGACTCCCAGAGTAACTACTATTATGCAGTGAAGAATAATTCATTTTGAAGTTGGAAAAGATTGCTTGATTCAATTTTTCTCAGGTGGTCAAGTTTATAAATGAGAAACTCAAAATATATCCAAGTAGTTTGTAGTGTATAATTTTCTACGTTTAATTTGACAAATACATGATGGTTCCAATGTGGCAGCACTATGGAATAGCCCATGTGATGATGGTGGTTAGATTCCCAAATAGACATTATATTTTGAGAATTCTTCACACTACAATTTGAGAAACTCACTGAAATTTGAAGTCCATTGTTTAACATAGTGACTTCACTGCTTTTTTTACCATGATCAAGTCGACCATTTAATTTGTTAGCATTGTTAAAGTGACTGGTAATGACTCTTGGCCTCAACAGAGACTCTTATACCCAGAATTGAATTGGGATGCTCTTATTTTTATTGGATAGTAGGTAACTAAAATTTGTAGGTGTTTAAATTAGTCCCAGAGCCATGGGATTTGAGAAATCCTTTGGAGCACAATTTTTTGGAGAGGATCTTTGTGCTGTTTGAAAAAAATTATCTGATCCAACTAGACTACTGGACAGATTGCTTATCTATCACTTGAGATCTGAGGATATGATTCAAAGGGTCTTTAGCCTGTGTTTACATTTTCTCTCTGTCTTGCTTACTTGGTCCATTTCAAATTGTCAACCTTTTCATCCTAGATAAGGGAGTCTTTAACTATGCCTTACAGGTATTGTTTCTCCATGTATCAAATGAAGCTTTTCCTCTTTTCATTAATGGTGCAATTTGAGGGTCTATTATTAGTCCTTGCTCAGGTCTATTGTCCAATGACATGACGGCCCATATAAACAAAGAAATTTGAGTGTGTTGAGGAGATCTCATGAGGAGCTGAAATTTACCATTTTAATTTATTTCAATGTCATTGTATCAGACTTGTTCTGTGCAATGCTGTTGGTAAATGTCCAGGAAGAGTGCATACATTTCAATCAGTACTAGATTTATGGACACTTCTAAGTAAATATCAATAGAGGCAAGTATATGATTTTTCGTTTGTACTAATCTACAAGCATCTTTTTACACACACATGTTAATGGATGTATTGGATGCAATCCAAAACAATCCTTACTGTGATGCAATAATATTATAATAACAAAAATATGAAATATGTTTATTCTATAGATTAATAATTTAGAAAAGGAAATTTATCAAAGTGCACCTAAGAGATGAACCCATTACTTTTTAGATAACTTCAAAGGCCTGTTAAAATACACATGTCCATGAGTAGGAATAGTTGAAAATGAATGAATTGTTAAATAGTTGATAATTTGGATGAATTTAAATAAATTTCTCTAATGAAGATCTCTGATCAGCTTGAGTTTATTATGATTTATCGTCCATGCGGTTTAGATTTCTTTTGGTTTCTTATTGCTGAAACAGGGATTAATTAGCTTAAATAATGTATTGTTTGATTTTTGTTGGTATATCAGCTTCGTTGGAACCATAACTTCTTGGTAACAAGTGCCTTCCAACTGAGCTATGGGCTGAAATCCATATAATCTCACTCATCATCATCATCATCATCATCATCATCGACCCTTATCCCAAGTATTTGGGATCGGCTACACTTATCATGTTCGGCCATTCTACTCTATTGAGTGTTTTACCCTCAGACCATAAGTCACCTTATCTCTTCCCACTACTTCCATCTATTCCCTTTTTGCCCTTCCCCTTGCACTTCTAAAGCCTTCCACTCGAACCAAATCACCCCTCCTAACCAATGTTGTTCTAGGTCAATACTGCACATGAGCAGACCACCTAAGTCTACTTTCCCATACCTTATCTCCTAGAGCCACCCCTAAGTTCCATCGGATGTACGATTCATGAAATAGATGTTGCAAAACTTTCATGTTGGCTGCCGACCATACACAACCCTCCTCCTTTATCTGGCTTGGCACTGGCATGACCGGATTGGGACCATGGTGGAGTTTCTTCTCATGTCTTATATGCATGACTCTTAATATATTTTCACTTCGGTCTTTGCAGGATTTTAATAAGTGCATTTGTGGGAACAGCTTTGGCATTTGGATGCTTCTCAGGGGCAGCTATGTTGGGAAGGCGCCGAGAATGGATTTATCTTGGAGGTCTTCTCTCCTCTGGCATTTCCATCCTCTTTTGGTTGCAGTTTGCCTCCTCGATCTTTGGTGGTTCTGCTGCAGTCTTTAAATTTGAGGTGCTAAACTCTTCTTCCCATACTCTGAACTGTCTTTCTGTGTTTTAATTTTCTTGGAGGTTGAGCATTCACAAGCCGATAATTGTTTTCTTTGTAATTTGCTGAGGATCCATCTTAATATCAAATCGATTTTCAAATATCTGGATCCGTTTCTATGTTTTTGAAAAAAGACATATAGTTAGATACTTGAATTTGTTGAAATTTTAGGAAATTTAAGTCCATATTATCTATTCCTTGAGCTGGTTTTGTCTTTACTTTCCATGGGAGTTATGTTTTCTATGCCTTGGTGTGCTGCAGTTGTATTTTGGGTTGCTGGTATTTGTGGGTTACATGGTGGTGGATACCCAGAAGATAATTGAAAGGGCTCACTTTGGAGACATGGACTATGTGAAGCATTCCTTGGATCTATTTGTAGACTTCGTTGCTGTCTTTGTCCGCCTTCTTATCATAATGGTTAGTGACCTTTTGAGCACTATCATTGTTATATAATTTTAATGAGCATACTGAAATTTATTATTGTGCTTTAACATTATCATGCCCATTGATTCAACAGTGGATGGCTAGTGAATATTGTTTTTTTGAAAAATTCAGTGCACTTGTTGGATACAAACAGGTTTTTCGTTTGGATAGATTCTGATTTTTTGTTAATCATACATTGTGCAGGCAAAGAATGCTCCGGAGAAGTCTGAGAAAGAGAAGAGGAAGCGGAGGTGTTGATGGCAGATGGGAAGATTTCTTCCTAAGGCTTGTAAACACATGCATACATTTACACTTGTAAAAAGAAACAAACATTTGTCTTTTTCTTGATTGTTAGGAAACAACACACATGAGAAATAGTAAACAAACTATAGCTTCCAAAAAAAAAAGAAATAGTAAAGAAACTATGTATGTATATATGAGAAAATATTACTGCTTGTTTCATTGCACATTTGCTCGACTGTCTAAGCATGAGCTTAGTGATCAACCTATGAATGAATCTGATGTTGATAATAATCTGTTTCTTTTGCTGATTGATGGTCATTTTACTTCATTTTATACTGGTTCTGAAATCATCAGCATGCTTTCATTGATTGGCAACTAGCACTAATGTTCTCTTAACCTAATATCAATGCATGTGATGTGCAACAGCATCCTCTTTTGTGTCTGTGATGCTTTCTTGGACACAAACTAAATTTTTGTTGGCAAGTGTTTTGCTTATGTTATGCACTCTATTCTTGTGCTTGCAATAGTTCCAAGGGATTGTGATAATTCACAGTTTATTAACATGGAGGTCTTTTGTGTTCTTTGGCATCATCGTAGTTTGACAAGGTTCCGCAAGTTCAATGGTAAGCTCTATAGTAAGCGTTTTGCATTAGAAACAGCACCCTTCAGAAAACCTTTCAAATTGTATTTCAGATTTCTGGAGAAACTCTTTGTGAGTGATTGGGGAATAATTTCAATTCTGGAGAGGGGTGATGTTTCCGTGTCGACTTCTACTTGACCAAAGCCCCATGTCGCAGCTTTACCTTAGGCTTTCTGTTGTTGGGTTAATGAAAACTTTTATATGGAGTCGTGCCATTAGTATGCATTACATTTTATGTTTTTGGATGATTTAGGCAGCTAGAATTGAATTTGAACACCCTATGCGAGAAATTTGTTTTCTGTTCATTTAATTGTGATCTCCTCGTGGTTTCTAGTGTCTGCCCTATTTAGGGAAAGCTTTAGGGAAATTAATTAAATCATGCTTAAGTTTGAACTATTTAAGATTTCACCGTAGCTGTGATTTGATACATTTTAAAATTTGTCATTTTCGGGATATTTGAAATCTGTTCAAGGGAATGATGAACTCTTCAAAATTAGATCAAAATATTTGGTGAGATGTCAAATAGTTGAACTCTTAAAAATATCTTTTATGGGATATTTGAAATTTCAAGGGAATGATGGACTATATGGATATTTGGAATTTAGTTGAGGGAATGATGGACTATATGGATATTTGGAATTTAGTTGAGGGAATGACGGATTATTAAAAATTAGATCAAAATATATGATATGATGTTAAACAGTTGAACTCTTGAAGTATGTTTTGAGAAGTTTCTCATTATATAAATTAGACCAAAATATATGGTGAGATGTTAAATAGTTGTATGTTTTGATAAATTTCACATTAATATAAACTTTTTCAGGGCTGATAGTTTAGTGCCATATGTCACATTGTAACATCCAATGGCTAATGGCTAAATACCATGTGTGGACCGATCAATTATATGAGGTTTACTAAGATGTTCTATAATCAAAGTAAACAGCTCGAAAATGCATGTAGTTTACGATTTTCATGGAATCGTGCTTGTTTTATTTGCTCTTTCGTTTGTTAGTCCATGTTATCAAAAGGAAAGTACAGGATGATTCTTATAGCCCTAAAAGTATCTTACAGCTCGATCAAGGGATGGATGATGAGAGTGAGAACTTTCACTTTTAGAGTTGCAACTGTGCTAGTTTGGACCAACCAACCCATTGTTAGTAGAGGTAGCAATGAGCCGGGTGGTCCATCCCAGCCCTAAAAACTAGGTATTGGGTCACAAAATGTGGCTCGAGGTCGGGACCAGGCCAGGCCAGGGCCATGATAGGGTCTGCTCGGTTTGGCCCCGTGTGGCCCTTTTTTCCCCTTCATTTTTTTATTGATTCTACCTGACCCGGCCTTGCCTCTTTGGCTCGGCCCAGCCCTTGGCTGGGGCCGGCCATCTGTCAGCTCTATTTGCCCTACTTCCCAAGAACAAACTACTTTAAAAGAAACTTCAATTTGGCCACTTATTGAACGAGGACTAAGGTGGAATACCTGAGACCCACAGACGAATAATTTATGGATGAATACCTGAGTCACGGTTCTAAGGAACTCTTTAGGACTAGATTTGCTGCCTAATGATCTCTGTTTGCTTCTTCAAGCGAGTGATTTTTAAAACCATGGTTCATTAGAAAAAAGCCAATGCTTCAAAATCCGGATTGGTGGGGTGGATCATGCGCCCGACAAATTCGTGTTGGATCAATGGTAGGAATCAGTCCAAATTGGCAATCCAAATAATATTTAGAAAAAGAATGAAATAGGAGTTCAGTGAGGGGTTTTGGGGCTTAAAAAAAACAATAGATAAGCTTAAAAAAAAAATAAAAACAGGGTTTTTGAGGGGGAAGTGTGGGCGAGTTACCATCTTGAAAACAGTTCGGTTCGAGACTTCAGGCTAATTCCCTGTCTAAATCTCCAGGTCTCGAAACAAAAATACATAGAAAAACTCAAATGAAGTCATGGTATTTTTTAGGCGGGCTTGTTTCTATATAATGCAATTGGGGCATCGGATGGTTCCATATTTCTAATGAAGAATGTAATTATTTGTAGGTAAATTTGCCAAAATACGTATAAGAGATTACGCCTAGGGCCCTAGACTTTGAGTTGAAATGGTTCGATTGCTTAAAGGTTTGGTGGATTTATGGTTTTCCCTGATTTGTTTTGTATAAGGCTGGGGCCTAAACATTCTAAACAATCACATCTTGAAATGGTGTCAAAAGATGTTAATTGAATACTAGAAATCTTTGTGGTAGCCTGAAAATTTATTTTCATCATTGATTTAAAAATTTAAAATGGTATAAATCAAGCAGATTTATGAACACTTGATAATATTGAAAATTCATTTAGAATACATTATAAAATGTACTATTTTTAAAATTTAAAATCTATTTTTTATCATGTTCATACATCTTGAGGTCGAGATGATCAATTTGAGAGTTTTTAGCATTGAAACAAGCTCTTCTAGTAAATTTTTTTGATACTCTTGAATTTAATTGTTTAGGATTTGGTCAATAGAATAAATGCGGCCGCCCAATTTCACATCCAATAGTCAATATTTATTGGAACTACGTTTTCTAAGAGGTAAACGGTCTCTTGTGTATTTTTCCTTTATAATTTTATAAACAAGGGTTTCTCTAGGTAAAAACGAACAAGTAGTACTTTTTTCGTCAAGAAATCGTTTGCCATTACTAATTACTCCATTTCCACAATGAACGGGTTTCAATCGCCGATACACCTAGATGCCATCTTATCCGTTCATTCTTCATCCAAATGCATCTTAAAATTTCTCATATGAAAAGGTCAGTGCAACTTAGTCCTCTCAACCAGTCGCGACAAAAAGTCATGAGGTTGATCGGTGTTAATGAATAAATGAACGGTGATGAAGAGAAACTGGACGTCCGAGTAAATTCATGACAGGCTCTCTCTCTAACAGTGTGAGGTGCCTCTCTCACTCTCTAGCGCTAATCCGACCAATGGCATTTTACCTCTTCTTGCTCGTCTCAAACTGAAACAGTTAGAAAAGTTTATTGGCGAAGATGGAGGGGAGCAAGGGCCTCGTCATCAAGAGCAACAAAACCCTAATTTCATTCTTGCTTGATGCGTCTCAGCTCCAAACCCTAAGTGCTGATCTCCGTACAGTTGCAGAGGATCTCTCCTCAAAGGATTCAATCCCTTACAAAACTTTAAAAGACCTCTGGCTCTCCATGCCTTGTTCTGAAAGGCCCAGTCTCTTGTCCCTCCTCTTCTCTTCTGAGTTCCTCCTTCAAAGCCCTAAGCCAAGAGAAAAGGTGAGCATCGGTTTTGCCTATTCAAAATTTCCCTTTTCCTATGTCCCAAAATATTGGAAACTCACTTCCCCAAAATGGTTTTTGCTTTTATTTTCCGGGTTTTTTTTCAATGCATTGCATCTCTCTGCTCTTTATTTTGTGTCAAACAAATTTAACCCCCAATTTCTTTCTTTAATTTTTGCTGTTTTAATTTGTAAGTATTCTCCCCTTTTATGAGACCAATTTAAGATAATTACTCAACCCCACCATTTTTTCTTTGGAGATTAATTTGAGATCATTTGTGTTCAATTTTTTTTTTTTTCAATTTCTTATATAATCATATGGCTTGAAAAAATTGCCGAGTAGAGTGAAGAGCTGAAGGAGAGACTAAGGAAACTCGCAGAGGATGCTGAGAAGAAAGCATACGATGATCTCATCAAGGATATAGCTCCGAAAAAACAAGAAGAACCATTTTCTTCTTACAGAGATCAGATTGGGTTTGGCACGTCGCTAAAACTTTTGATGATCTATTACCAATCAGAAAACTTGTAATGTTTACTGTATTGGTTTGTTGTATAGACAATATTGCATTGTTTATTTGATGCTTGAGTTTGTTTACTTTATGGAATTGTGGTAGTTTTTGTTTCAAACTTCCTGGTTATGGGCCACATTTCTCAATTCTATAATTTTAACATGCTCGTCCCCTTAATTCAATAAAAAAATACTGAACCTATTCAATTATTTAAGGGGTGCGGTTTGTATAGAGCCGAGGCTCTAAACAATTGAATTAGAGCCCACCTTAAAATATTGTCGAGAAATATGGTTTCAATACTGGAAATCTGTGTGATAGCCTTAAAATATATTTTTCATCTTTAATTATAAAATTTAATATTTCAAAAATAGTGCAGATCGAGCAGATATATGATAACTTGAAAACCTTGAAAATTGACGGCCCAAAAATGCGTTACAAGATGCACTATTTTCAAATTTTGAAATTCATTTCTTTCCCATGCCCATGCATCATGATGTCGAGATGATCAATTTGAGAATATTTTATCATCAAAACAATCTATTCTAGTGAAATTTTTGAGGTGAGCTCTAATTTGATTGTTTAGAGCCTTAGCTCTATATGAATTTTTTCCATATTTAAGAGGTTCCACACCTTTCCTTTTTTTGTTCTTTTTTCTGTGTAACTGTAGATGGGTCCAAAAAAAATTTCTTAGTTTCGATAGTTTGGTTGTGATAACAAATTACAACTTTGATAACTTTGGTGAAACTTTTGTGTTTGACATATAGATGATATTCTGTTAGGGTTTGCTTAATAGCTCGTTTGTTTAGCATTCTAGTCTATGCTATAGTAATTCTGGATAACTCGTTCCACTCTTCAAATAACCCTGGTTATTTATGAAATCTACTGCAGAACTGCGAGAGAATCACATTTTGGTTGTTTCATAGTTTGCATATATGCTTTCAAAGTTTTGAGACATGGATATAAGACCCACTTTGAAGTTTGTACACTAGAATATTTGGTAAATATAGCCTTTATTAGGTGACTATATCTTCTAGGCAAAGTGGTTTTGTCAAAGATTGCCAGATTACCTAATAGATTTAGGCATCCTTGTAAACCTTCCTCACATATTATTGAATGTGAATGAAAAATACAAGCATTTCTTCCCTGGTTCTGCTTTTTTTTTTACCTTGGAGCTGTTTGAATTATGCAAAGATATTTTTTTCTAGTTGTAATTGGCCATGAGAATTCCATCCTTGAGGCTTCTCCTTCTTGCATTATATTAGCATGCAAGTTTTGTATTCTAAAGTATTGGCGTTTTGTTTACTAGCACATATCTGTAACCTAAAAATGCTTGAGCTTATACAGGTCTCCATGTCATTGTGACGATGTTCACGGGTTTTTTGGTTGGATATGCTGGATTCAGGGCCTTGTTTGGTCGAAGCGCAATCATGGTATGTCACATCTTGCGTTTTTGTTCCTTGTTTTGTTATGCGACTATTAAAAGGAGAAAAACATTGAATTATCCAAAAAATTGGGAAAAAAACATTTTAAGAGAGATGCAAGGAGTGAAGGAATTATATTACATAAAAGAGAAATATGGAATGGGAGCCCCATGTTAAGGTTTTTCCCTATTTCATACATCATCTCGAACTAGTTTTTGGGAAACCATCCACTGATTTGGGATCCTCACACAGTGTATGTTGTTTTGGTTCTTCTCAGAGTAGGGGCGTCGTTTTTGCAAGTGTGACTATGTTTTTTGGGGAAAATCATGGATCAAAGAGTGCTTCATGGATTCATCTTCCAAAGAAAACAATTAATATTCACTTTTTTATTAAATTGAGAGAGCATCGCGTTCTCCGTTTATTTTTTAAAATTTTCACGCTATGCCCTACTGTCCCAGAATTAATCAGAGGTAACTCAGGTAAGTTGCAAATTCCAAACACCAAGAGCCTTTTGGTTATCTCCAAGAATCTAGTTTTCTTTTTCTTTTCTTTTTATAAATACGACATAATTATGCTACACGTTTAGTGGCATATGCTTTGAGCATGTTGTTAATGTAATTTGATGACCAACATTTCCTTGATATTGAATAAAAGCTGGTTCGCAACTTGGAAAGACACACAAAATGTCGACAATCTATTTGCAAATTTGTTAGCTGACTAACATGAAACATTATAGACATCAAGCTAGATATATGAAAATATTTGCATGTATTTTTGTTTTTAAGAAGAGATTTTATTCTCTTGTGAACTCAATAGTTGGGATAAAGCTCAATGATGATTATGGGAGCAAAATATATAATTGCTTCCTTAGGTGAAAACCTAACAATGAGTACTTTTCTGATCCCCAATTTTGGAGATGTAATGCTCAACCTATCGACTAACCTAAAAGGAAAAAGTCGAATACACATGCTGGATTTGCCTAAAGAAATCATGTCTTAGGATTGAATAGAGATTGTCCGATTTTTGGTTGGTCACTCTAGATGTTTAGGAATGCAAAAACCCTTTTTCTTTAAAGAGAATACTTATCATGTGACTCAAAAGTGGTTCCCAAAATTTCAGATGAAAAAATCCTCCTAAGTGGGCCTTTTGTCTAGGGAGCAAATGTACTTTTGACTCTTGCAGGAGCATAGTATACTATATACACCCTCTTTTTCTAGATCTCAATCCTGGTTTTCTCATTTATCTTTTTGGCCTTTTCTGTTCCTCAATTTCCAGAGTGCAGCAGGGGGAATCTTCGGATTGGTATCTGCAATGCTTCTCGAAACTGTTCTCTTCATTATAAGGGCTTCAGGTCAAGATATTGGATCTTCTGCTTCAGCATCATCCTCCTCTTCTACATCACTAAAGCTAAAGAAAAAGCAATAAGGGAACTGAAATATGATTCTAACTGACATGCCTGTACTGTAACTAGTCTTTATTTAACTCTTAACCAGTTCTGCTGAAAATGATATTTGTTTGTGTTATCCTCATCAGCAAATTTTGTAATCCTATCTTGTTCCGTGTAAATAAGTTCAAAATAGTTCATATTCAGGTCCTATGGAGTATGAATCTTTTAAATTGTCGGGTTATCAATCATGTCTCAGTGCTCCCAAGATAAAGCCCTATCAGTCCTTATTTTGTCGGGCTATCGACCATGCCTCAGCACTCCCTTTTTGTGTGGCTGTTAGGCCCCTGTAAAACCTGTGGTTGGTAAACCATAGATCATAATCAGCTTCTTTGATACGAGAGCCAGAGAGTTGAAACATTAAGATGCTTTTGTCTAAATGCAGTGGAAATTCTACATTAAGATGCTTTTGTCTGAATGCTTTGGAAATACCTTTCACCGTTTGGAGAATTGGGACTGGCATTGGTCTCTCAATCACTGTCAACCAATGGCAGTTTGTAGAAAGCATGTTTGAATGGATCACTACTCGATATCAGTATTGTTATCATCGTCCAATGTGCGGATTTAGTATTGCTAGGCGATTGTGTGCAACACCCTTGGAATGCCGCTTGTATAAATAATGCTAAGAACATTGGCTATTTTGAAGGAAAAATTTATATATGGTAGCAACCTTATACTGATGAAGTACGGTGCATGAAAAATCCTCTAGAATGTCCTGACGATGGAGAACCCTACATTTAATCATTTTGACCTCCACATGTATGGATATGAAGGAAAAAAAGAATTTCAAGTCTTAAAAATAGCATTTTGTAACAAGTTATCTAGACCGTCTGTTTTTATGATTTTTAAGTATTTATATATCCGTTCAATTTTTGGTATTTTTTAAAATTTTAATTTCATCATTAAGTATTAGAATAGATTTTCAGCCGTCATAAATTTTCGATACCAGAACTACATCTCTCCCTCAATATTGACACCTAAACTACATTTCCAAGTAAATTTTGTAGGTGTGCCATATTTTTACCGTATAGCTAGGAAAAATAGAAAAAATTAGCTATTCTCCCCTATTGAGATACAATCCTTTTATGAATTGCAGCCTTTTTTTTTTTTTTTTTTCAATATTCAAATATTTAGAAAAAATAGAAAAAATTAGCTATTCTCCCCTATTGAGATACAATCCTTTTATGAATTGCAGCCTTTTTTTTTTTTTTTTTTCAATATTCAAATATTTAGAAGTCAAAATGATCAATTGAAAAGTTTTCCACGTCACATTAACTTTTGTGATGCATCTCTTCATCTCCTGTAGGTTTGGCAACGCATTAGGTGTCCCAGCTTGTCTCCATTTCGGTCGACCATGACCTAGACCCGACCCGACTAGGTTTCACTTGAACCCAACCAGACCCCGACTAGGTTTCACAGGAACCCAAACCCGACCCGACTAGGTTTCACTTGAACCAAACCTGACCCGACTAGGTTTCACAGGAACCCAAACCCGACTCTACTAGGTTTCATATGAACCCAAACCCAACCCAACCAGTACGGTTTGGGTCCTTGTAACTTGGACCCGACCCAACCCGATAGGGTCCAAGCCCGACCCAAACCTGGACCTAACCCGGGTCAGTCATGTTTCTCACTATTGCACAATTGTAAAGATATTAAAAAAATCAAGAATAATAAATAGCCAAAAAATTGGTAATTTTATTTTTTTAATTATTTTAAATATTTTTATTTGTATCTGATGGTAAGAACTGGTGTGTCGAAAAAAGATAAAATTAAAATAAATTGTATACTTTCAAAAGTTGTACTTGGATGTCAAATATAAAATGCTTTTTATTTTAAAAAATAAAATATAATTTTTATAACTTTCCCAATAACTATGATAAAAAATACTTGGAATAAGATATTTATCAGCCAGTGCCACTTGCATGACGTTGAATTCGACTCCCCTTAAAAACGTGTTAATAATCTTCATCATTACCATTATAAAACCTCATCCCAATTATTTGAAGTTGACTAAATGCTACTAATGTACAAGATCCTTAAATAGAATAGGTTGGGGCTTTGGCCGTAGTACCAACAAATAGAATAGGTTGGGGCTTTGGCCATAGTACCAATCAATGGTTTAAAAAATGGATCGGTGATCCAGATTGGGTATCTAAAAAACAGATCCGGATCGGCGAATCGGCGATTCTGATCGGGAATCGGGTGAATCGGTCAGAATAAAGTTTAAAAAAAATCTGAAAAATTTATTAAAATTCATTATAAATATTGTTTTTTAGGAATTCAATAAAAAATGAAGGTACTCTATTAAGAATTTTCATGTTTTTGAATGAATATGCGAATATTGATATGTTCTTTCCCTGCATGAACCGCCATTCAGCATTTAATTTACATCACACAAAAGGATGAACATATAATTATCATGGAATAAGTATATCAACATACATGGACTACAATGAAGCATAAAATTAGTAACATATGATCTAAAAATAAAATGATAGACGACGTTATTGTTCTTCTTGGTCACGCTGGTGCCATTGATTGAATTAGTTTAACAATTCATTGATTCGATCTAAAAACGAATCATCGATATTAGCAGGCGTCTGACTATTCTCAAATCCCTGAGTGTTAGTGTTTTGTTGTGTTCCCAATCTAAAATCCCCGAAGATTGTCCATCA
>NW_006497648.1:4507337-4518114 GCF_000471905.2 Amborella trichopoda | reverse complement strand
TGGAATTAAAAAAAAAAATACACAAATTTTCAAAAAATTCTATCATAGGATTACAAAAAATTCGATCATGGATTACATAAAATTCGATCATGGATTACAAAAAATTCGATCATGGATTACATAAAATTTGATCATGGATTACAAAAAAAAAAACATAAAAAACAAAAAATTCTATTGTGGATTACAAAAAAAGAAAAAACAATTCGATCATGGATTACAAAAAATTCAATCATGGATTACAAAAAACTCTATCATGGGTTACAAAAAAATCAATCATAGATTACAAAAAAAAAACAAACATTTCGATCATGGATTATAAAAAAAAAAAACATTTCGATCATGGATTACAAAACATTCGATCATGGATTATAAAAAATTCTATCATGGGTTACAAAAAAAAAACAAAAAAACAAAAAATTCGATAATGGATTACAAGAAAAAAAACAAACATTTCGATCATGGATTACAAAAAATTCGATCATGGATTACAAAAAATTCTATCATGGGTTACAAAAAATTCGATCATGGATAAAAAAAAAAAAAAACAAATTCGATCATGGATTACAAAAAAATCGATCAAGTATTACAAAAAAATCTATCATGGATTACAAAAAAAAAAAAAAAAAAAAAATAATTTATATTCTTCCTTACGGGACTCGCCGATTCCGTGCAGTGAATCGGCAAGTCACTGTGCAGAATCGTCCGGTTCTCTCTAGAACCGGACGATTCCCGAGTGGAACCGGGCGAGTCCGGTTCAACTCGGCGTTTTTTTAAACACTGGTACCAACAAACATTATTACGATAAAGTCTTTGATTCCATTCTCACCAAAGGTAGGGCCCAAATCTGAATTATCCTTTTTTGTTTTTGTTTTAAAGACCCTTAAATCGGTTAAATTAATTAAAAGATCCATCCAAAGGAGTGCGTAATACCACCCATTCTTCAGGTGGCAGAAACTAAAAAGACAAGAAGAAGAAGCGAAGAACATAAAAGAGGGCGTAGTCGCCTCTGTAAAATATTGCAATAGGGTTAAAATGGGAAATTTACACCCCATATCACACCCGCAGGTTCACATGGATGGAATGTATGATCTACGAATTTAAAAGTTGTTAATGCCTTCATCCGGGAACCTCGCTTTTCACTTTATTTTAAGAAACAATAATTCCTTCTTATTTGTTAAGAAACAACAATTTTTGGGGGGTACATGGCGTGATGCTTCCTAAATTTCCTCCTCTGTTATGGTCTGAGCTGAACTCTGAAGGACACAATTGTCAATAGAAGTTTCTAGACTGGCCCCTATTTGGAAGGGCAACTATAAATGATTGACAATCCCCGCTTCAAGGGTCATTGTATCATCTGAGTCAATGTTTGTGAACCTCGGACTTCGAACGTTGTTGGATGTTTGTTGATATTTATAATGACATAAAAATATTTTGTGTTCTAATCACCGTCGTTTTAGCAACTTAACCCAGCATTGTTTGAACATTGAGTCCAGCAGTAAGGACACCAAATCAAAACCAATTTACGTAGTGCATGGCATTAGCACTATGAGATTTCCTCTCGCTCTAGCGACACCATAGGAACTGATCTAGCTTGGACATTACCGGTCTTGTGGCACTATAGTTGGACATGAAATTGGATCCAAGTAGTAGGATTTTGATGAGTTCATCGCTGGTAATGAACGCTTTGATGGTCTCCATGCTGGTAGTCCTTATGCCCGAACTATACTCGTGTGTCCATCTCTTGACATTAAAGTTTCCCACCAAACACCAAGGGAGATTCGGCTTTTGAAGCACTTCTTGTAGCTCCTATTAATGCCTCTTGTCTGACCTATTTGATCCGCACACACAACAAACAGCCCCAGTTAAATCCCGTATGTTGTCCCTCAATATGACATACAAGAATAAAACTCTCTCCAGGACCTAAACTCCTGTCAATACAAAGGTATCCCAAACTACCCATCAGACTCCTCCTCCAAGAAGGTCTGGTATCCCCTAGAATTGGTTTGGGCAACTAAAGTCTCTTATAAAACAACTATATCCAACATAATTTTTTTGATCAGATATAAAAATGGACATTTTTACACCTAGTCGCTTAGGCCTCTCGCATTTCATTAGAGGATCTTTATGACAAATGAGGGTTTGAGAGTGCGGGTTGGTAGCCAAGCTTGGGACTTGGGGAAGGGAGCAGACTGCTCAATTCACTTCTCTTAAAATTGTACTATCTTTCTGGCTCCAGCCCGATGCTCCTAAATCCTTGAGGTAATATTTTCTTGAAAAGACTCTAAGATGGTATGGGGAGCCATAACACATGACATGCTCATTACTTTGAACATCCCTTTTATCTCTCTTGATATGTTATTCCTAATTCCAGTTTATCGATTCTAGGATCTTTGGTGGCTTTTTTTTTTTTTGGTTCCAGGATCTTCAGTGGCTTTTTTTTTTGGGTAATTCAGTAGGGAAGACATGCCCTTACCCGTTTTTTCAAGCAGATTTGGAGCTTTTTTAAGGTATTAGTAGGGTAGTGTTAGTGGTGAGAATGGAAACCACAACGTGGTAATTAGAGTGTGGGGTGCTACCACCACGACTCCAGTCCCTTTCCCAAAAAAAAAACAGGGGTAAGTCAGTAGGGATTTGGGCCCTACCCTAAAATGAAGTCAGAGACTTCACTCAAGGGGCTCGTTGGTTCTACTACCAAGGCCCCAGCCCTTTCTCGTCTTTGCGGCTTTTGGAACATAGTAAAAGATAACTCTGCAGCTTACTTGTTTGACATCTCTCACTCCAAATAGAAACCATACTTATCCTCTTGAAGCCATGGGGTGTCCCTAAGCAGGGTTACATCTATGAGGTCCACCATTTTATTTAAATGCACCTCCACATGCAGCCGTGCTTATAGATGCAGCCTTCTTATGCCATGATATCTCCTTATGTGGCCACAAAGTCCTTTTTGGCATATGCTCCTAACCGCCTTCTTCTAGGCATGCCCCTCTTCATATGCCAGCAAAAGCAGGTCAATTTGGATGCTATATCTCCATTTATCCTTGGAGATATCAATTGGGTCTTACTGGAATGGGTGCAAGGTTGCAGAAAATGAGGAGGAAGACAACTCTTAGGGCACACGTCGTTTTGTAACTTGTTGCTTGAAGTTCCAACAGTGGGTTTATGATAGTGACATTGTACCGCTCATGGTTGGGGAGAGTTTATAGTGTTTAAGGAAAGTGTATATTGTGTATCGGGTTAATATAGAAAGTATATATTGCAATCAATATTTATAGGAAGGGTTGATAGAGTATATGTATTTTATTATAAATTTAAGTATGGTTTAGGTATCTATGATTTGGTTTCTATTATTGTCATTTTTAATTTGTCTATAAAAAAACTAGTATGTACATTCATATAAATACACAAGGAGTCTCTTTAGAAAAACGAGAGACTCTTCACATATAGAACCACTACCGCCACTGCTCAAAGTGTGGCAACAATTTCTAGTGTCATGGAGACACTTTCTAGCGTCATTTGGCCTTTGGGGAATGAATTAACTCTGGTTGGGTTGAAATGAGGGGAGGTGTAGTTGGACTGAACACTTGAAGGGGGAGAGAATGGAAGATACAGCTAGAATGGTTAGGCCTAAAGGAAGGGTAGTAGGCTGAGGGGAAAGGTAATGAGTAGGAGATATTTGAGGGATAGTGGGAGGTCTAAAGATCTAGGGGTTAAGCCACAGGTGAGGGGAGGACAATGAGGGGGACGTCGAAGAAAACAGACGACTGGGGCAATGAGGAGACAGAGATCGAGGAAATTGAGGAGTGGGTGAAGAGGGAGAATGGGGGAGAAAGGGGAGACGTCCTTTCCTGTGGGACTATTTGTTTACCTCAATCGTGATTCCGGGCTCATGTGAAGGGATTTGACATGGGTAAAGCCCCCACATTGTGACTGTTTGATATAACATACATGTATGCTTTGGATCGTGGCACATGAGCAGCTCCTGTCCACCTACTTCCTCTTTTGCATCTGCTCTCCAATGAACCTCCTCGGAGTTACGAGCAATGGTACTCATGGAAGGCACACTTTTGAATCCGGTCCTATGAAAAGGAGAGCGGCCTATATCAACAATCCTCGTCATTGGAAGATATGATGAAATGGCCGAGGGGCAATAAAAAAAATTCTCTTTCTACATAGGCTCACCTTATGGCCTTTTCACCACCAAACATTCTTACCGTGCATCAAGAGAACCAACTTTTGAATTCAAATTCAAATTTTACAATTTTTTGATTTCTAAACCTCAAGCTTTTTAAGATTTGATAAGCAGATAATTAAATTCCAAAGTGTTTGCTTTTCCTCGCCGCTGTCAATCCGATACATTAAATGTGAACCATTTGCCTCCATCTATATCTGTCTCTCTTGTTCTACTGGCCCATTAACTTCTAAATATTACCGTCAGCAATTTAAATTTCTATACAACATGAGTGCAATAAAACCCCAACCTTCTGTAAGAAAATATAAAAAAATTGGAGTTAGGTAGACAATATGGAAGAAGCTTGATGACGCAAGAGAAGCAAAACATGAGATTTGCCTGGGGAAAAATAGAGATGATAATGGGAAAAGAAAAGAGAGGAGAGTAGAAAACGAAGGGGAAAGAGATTATGGTAGTATTCTAAGTTTCTAACCATATTTATTGGGAGCGAGAGCAAGAATGGCTCCGGTTCCAGAAGCAGGAGCGTCGGATTGATGGCTGCCTAAAGCTCCACAGCTCGAGGAGCAAGTTCCAATGAGGGTAAAATTAGCGGATTGAGATCCCATATCAAGAGGGAGCGCGCTCCCAATACAACGGGATCTAGATCCTTACTTAACGGGTACGTGTCCATGTACAATGGGATCACATTCCCATATTCAATAGGATCACGCTCCCATCCACAACAAGAATGAGATCCCATTTGAAGTTGAGTCGCACCCCCATTTAAGAATGACTGCGTTCTTATTTGGAAACGATTGCCATTCAAGGACGGAACGCGTTCTGTGCACGATTGGTCCACAGTCCCATCACATTCTCCACTTGTATAAAAAAACCCAACTCCATTACACATGGATTTGTGATCCTACTAAACACTGTAGCCCGTTCCCATATAAACGGGATCTTGTTTTGGTTTATATTAGAAACCATTGTCCTATGTAGCAGTGGCTCATGGGGCTGGATCCATTCACAACCAATCCTAGATGTTCATAGATTAATTAAATTTCATTAATATGGTATGAAATAAATTCTTTTAGTGCTTCATACAATTATATTATTGAAAAGGTTAATACTAGTATTGTTCAAAATCTCATACATAATACGCTATGGGCGTCACGTTGACCGTTTGTGTACCTGAAACTATATTATATGTGAAACAAATTACTAGCATAATACATTACTGGCGTAATATATTAACTGAAAATGAAATGGTGTTGTTTGGGTACGATCTGGATGCAACCGGGGCATATATTGCTATTATTTGGCTACGTCTAGAAGAAATTTGAGAAATGCAATACCGTTATTTTGGGTTGGAAATACTGCATAAAAATTTGGTTTAAAATATAATTGTTTTACTTTAAAAGTTAAAATATAGTTTTGTTAACACAAAGATTGAGCTCCTAAAATTCGGGGATTGAGGATCTTATTTATCTATGAATGGGATCTGCATTCTTCGGGAGCATACACTGTGCAATGGTGGGATCGAGACGAGTACCCTATAATTGGGAGTAAGATCCTGAAAAAATAAATTGGTTCCGGCCAAGATCTTGGTCATGAAACGCCGAAGCTAGATTCCGGATGGAGAGCGCCACGTTGATGGGGGCGCTCCCGGTAGCTATAATTCTAACGCAGTAGGGAACCCTGCAATTAAAGTGCTTCTTATAGGTCCTAATGCACATACATATATTTTCGAAGAACGATGATGATCTCACCTTGATCGGGGGACTGTTAATGAGCTGACAATAGTTCTATATTTTAATTGTAGCACGATAATAATCGCTGACACTTGCATATAACATTATTTTCAGCTTGCGACTAGCTATTCGAACAAGATTGTATAAATGTCAAACCCTCTACCCCTAATTTATGTGGGGAAAAGTTTATAGGCTCGAAACAATCAAAATTAGTACCTACCTCAAATTTTTCGTTAGAAGAGGTTGTTTTGATGCTCAAATATCTTCAAATTGATCATCTCGACACCAAATGGACTTGAGAAAAAAATGAATTTCAAGTTTTGAAAATAGTACATCGTGTAAGGCATTTTTGACTGTCAATTTTTAAGTCATTCAAGTTTTCATAGATCTGCCCGATCTACAGTGTGTTTTTTATGTTTAAAATTTTATGATTAAAGATAAATATATATTTTAAGGCTAGTCAAAGATTTCCGGTCTTGAAACTACATTTCTCGACACTATTTGAAGGTAGGCTCTAATTTGATTGTTTAGAGCCTCGGCTTTATACAAACCTCACGTATTTATGTGCACGACAACCTATGTCCCTCGATAGAAATTCATTATTGTTTTAAGAAGTAACCTCTAAATATACATCTCCATACAGCATTTGATAATTTGCCTGCTTGATGGAACAACGGATGGTGGATATCAAGTGAAATATTTGGTCACAAGGGGTCATCAATATCCAAATAAATGGGTTGGCGTATAGTTGAATTAAAATCATGTTTGTCGGGTCCGCAGTTTCTCCATCACCGTCTAACCATTGATTCAATGGTTACCCTGTGCCCTCACATATCATGTGGTCATAGGACCCATAAGTCTCCACTTTTCAGAGATGGCCGTTAGTTTCTTGGTTACCTATCACTCTCCTTTAAATTTCGCCTCAAACCTTCCCGACGGTGGTTGGTTAGTTGGCATTTCATCGTTTACGAATACAAAAGTTAAAATTTAAAAACAAAAAAGTTGAAATATGAAATACGAATAAATAAATAAATAATAAAAATTTTGAGGACAAGAGTTAAAAGATTAAATATGTATGCACCCCTAAAAAAATTTAAATAAAGAAAATAGTTTGATAGGGCTGCAGAAGTAATCCTCACCTCATTACTCATCGAAAATTGCAAATTAAGCATTAGAAAATTTTACATCGATCATCTCAACTTCACTATTATGACTGTGAAAAAAAAAATTTAGGATTTTTAAGCTATGAAATAGTATATATTGTAACAAATTATCTAGACCTTTCATTTTACTTTAAAATAAGTATTCACATATCTGTACATTTTTTTAGCTTCAAATTTTATTGGTCGTGTTGGAAATTGATTTTAGAACCATCAAATAGATTATGCCGTCCAAGGTACTTTCCAGACGAGGATTTAAGGTGAGGTTTTATTTTGTTTTGTAAAATCTAGATCTTATAGAAACATATCTTTTAAATAAAGATGTGGTTTCTATAAGGTTGCAACCATAAACAATTCAATTAAGATAAACCACTAAATGTTATCATAACATATACTTTTGGTGTAAAATATTTTTAGGATTATCTGAAAATTCATTTTTATATCAAATTATAAAATTTTGAACTCAAAATATGGTTAAAATCAAGTAGATCTATAAACACGTGAAAATCTTGAAAATGGACTATCTAGATAATGTGTTAAAAGGTGTATTATTTTTATTTATATTCATACATCTCGATGTCGAGATGATGAATTAAAGGGTTTTTTTAAATTAAAACAACCTTATTCGATGAACTTTCGATGAACTTTAATTCTACATTTTTAAAGTTGCAACCTTATATAAACTTATTTTTAAATCATATAAATTACAAAATACGGCATGCTTTAAATAATAAATTACAAAATACGACACGCTTTAAATAATAAATTATAATATACGGCACGCTGATCTCTGTTAAAAAGAAGGATCGCTCTTTTCCCATATATTTTAATCCCCATTGGAGGTAGCGGCAAGCCCCATTACCTCCTCCTTCGGGGAACTCTGTCTTTCTCTAAGCCCCAATAACAGGGATCTCTTTCTCTCTCTATCCATCTCTCTCTCAGAGCCATGGCGTTGGACAACTTCACCGACAAGAACGCCATCTTCAGAAAGCTCAAATCTCGTTCTGAGAATAAGGTTCGTATCGATTCCCCCCTTTATTTCTTGTAATCTCCATTTCTTTTTCCTTTTCTCTCTACTGAAATTTATTGCTTCTAATGGGATTGCCCTCTTAATCTTAGATCTGCATGCAATTTGTTGGATCTACATCTAATTTCTGTGTCTAGACTGTCTTTGATTATGTGGTTGTTTTATTATTGTGTGGTAGATGTGTTTTGATTGCAATGCGAAGAATCCGACATGGGCGTCTGTAACATATGGAATATTTCTCTGCATTGATTGCTCTGCTGTGCACCGTAGTCTTGGCGTGCACATTAGTTTTGTGAGGTATCATATTCTCTCTCTCTTATTTCTCCGACTCTTTAATCTCTGTCCTCCTTTATCTGAAATCCCCATATTGAAAGGAGAAATGAGGTCACTTTTTTTTTTGTTTTCTTCTCTTAATGTTAATTTTGGTTGCATGTTTTACTCGGAGGTTTGATTGGAACATGATTGGCATGTTAAAGGATCACAATAAAAAAATTATCTTATTTTTTAGTGCCATTTGCACTATGAAGGGTTCCTTCTGACATTCAACTTGTTTTGTTATTCTCTTCCTGTAATTTTGGCATGTGATTACTGCACGTTGGATGCTGTGTAATATTACTGTTGTTATTGGTGTAATACGATTTAGAATGAGATTCAAGATTCTGAAAAAATTATGTGTCTCATATTTCATGTAAATCTTGGTTGGTAGTTTACTGAAAATTTCATTACCACCCAATTGGCTGGTTCTAATGCTTGCGATTATGTCATATCAAATATTGTGATGTTTTCCTGAGGCTTGGATTTGGTTTTTGGTAATTGCCATTTTTTGCCACTCTATCATATGCAAGCAAAATGATTCCTTCTTTCTGCTTATTTTAGAAAAAAAAAAAAAAACTCATCCCATTGCTAATTGTTATGCTCTAGGGCAGTCTATGTGGATTAACTTCAGTTGGGAATTTATAATTGAACCAGATCTGTGGAATTTAGGATGACATTTGATATTGGTCTAGAATATAATTTGTAAAGTCAAATTTGTAGTGGTGTTTGTTTGTATAGCTTTAGAGGTATCATTTTTGTGAATGGTGACATTAACTATTGTGAACCAAGTTTTGGGCAAAGGTTCTGAAACCATAGAAATTTTTTGATAAATGTTTTACAATGTTTAAAAACTTGGACTGGTGGTTTGACTCGTACCTGTGGGTGGCTGGTTTCACCCACTGGTCCGAGTTTTTAAACACTGGTTTTATTTGTTGAACTGATATTCTTTTGTAAACATGTATTACATTGAAATTGGTCATTCCTTTACGACCTTTTATATTATCTTAGCATTTTTATACTTATTGAAATGTTATTAGATATTAACATATTAGCATTTTTATACTTATTGAAATGTTATTAGATATTAACATATTCCTTCTGCCTGTTTCACGATTTGTTACCCATTGTGTTCCTCACTTGACTTTCCTCTTGAAGTGCATCGAAGTGATACTCTAGGCTGTATAACTGTAGCTTATTGGGTTCTCTATTTAGGTCTTGAAAGTTTACTTATAGAAAAATTTGAGTTCTATGGCCTTTAGTGCCATCTAAAATTTTGACATATTAGCAAAGAGGTTGGGCTTACTAGACCATTCCTTCCTCGAAGAGACCAAGTAGTGTGGAGTGAAGTAGGTTTGTTTAGACTGTCATCGCATGAGCCAGTTAATGTTTTGGGGATTCCATCATTTCATTCACCTTGGATTCTGGTTCCTTCTAGTGTTAGTTCAAGTTTTTGGAGGCTTTTGGAGGCTTTTGGGAATTACAAGGGTAGGATTTATGACGAGTAGGGATTGGACCAGATGGTCTCACATTATGTAGTCCCTTTTGCAATATTAACTTTGAATAATGACATACGATAGATAATCCGGAAATAGAGTGCTTAATAAGTTGGGCATGTTCTCCTTTGTTCATTGGGGTTTCTTTATGTCTGTATCCTTTAGTTGGTAGGGAGTTTGTGGGAGTGAGGGATGGGTAATGTTCATGGTGAAATTTGTGTCGTCTCTATTTCTTAGAGTTTGAGGCAGGACTCTTAAGGGTCATGAAAGATTTTCTGATAGTGGTTATCTTTGTCACATGATCCAGATTTCTGAGAGACCTAATTTTTGCACCTTACTGATGAGAATGACTCTTAATTTTTTGTGATGTAGACTATGGTGGTAGGATGGGGTGGGGTGATTTCTTTTTTATATGGGTCTGGGTTCATAAATGTAATGAGAGAGAATATCATGGTTTTGAATCTGGGGCTGCGATTGTTCAGGAAGCACTTGGTGTCCTTTTTTAGAGGGAGATTCCCTTAACTTTATGTGAGGTGGCTATCCAAAGAAGTGAAGCTCCTGTCAACATTTTGGATATTTTTCTTGATGTTTGAAGTTCCAAATTAAGTGAAAAATCACCATGTTTCCTAGGCTGAGCCAGGATCAGTTCCTCTTAATAAATTTTGACCTGGTATTTTCTTTGTGTTCTAAGTCTATTTTCGGTAATCAGATAATTTTCATATAAGTGGTTTAACTATATATTATTAATTATTATATCTTTTCTACTCCTTTTTATATATAACGATTGTCATTTTGTTTTGAGCTTTATGATTTCTTCATGTTAATTGTTTATTATTTATTTTATTGGATCATTTGCAGGTTAC